>JAOSBN010175528.1:0-19932 GCA_027563595.1 Erythroxylum suave | reverse complement strand
GCATTTACCACCACAAGTGTATATGCAATTCGGGCCAAATATAAACTTTCCTTTGGGTCAGTCCATATTCGCATGAATAACATACACACAAAACTTTTTAATATTCTAAGTTAAATTAATTTAACAAGAGAGGTTGCTTTGGCAATATATTGCTTCAATTAATTTAATTTCAAATGCTATATAATTTTATAAAATACCATAATATGAAATTAATACCAAAATTTTGGCATAAGCTGTATGAAAGCATTATAGTTCCAATTTCTTGATAGTATGACACTAACAATCCTATCAGCTCAAATCGAAAATTAGTCAAAATTTTATAAATCAAACTAAAAATTATAAATTTTGAACCCCAAAATTTATTCCTCATAATACTTTAGTTTCTATATATTACATAAATTCACTGTGACTTTATTACAAATCTGAAAGAACTTTATTGGTTATTGACTTTGAAAAGTCTTTAAAAGCATTCTGGAAATAATTGTATTTTATCCCAAAATTTATTCCTCATAATACTTTAGTTTCTATATATTACATAAATTCACTGTGACTTTATTACAAATCTTAAAGAACTTTATTGGTTATTGACTTTGGAAAGTCTTTAAAAGCATTCTGGAAATAACTGTATTTTATCCAACCGGTAATGATTGGACTCTTTATCTAATGGTTAAAGGACAAAATGGTTAAAACTTTATCAATGTTGTGGAAACCTAACCAAACTTTATTTATTAAAAGACCAGAAATTCTTGAAACGTTCTTGAAAGTATTAAAAGGTGATTCTTCTCTTTATCTCATGGCTTTTACGAAGAAATCGACAACCATTCATAAAAACTTTTCATGAAAGCTGAAATTAAACCAACGTTCTTGAAAAAGAAAAAAGTGACGACTCAACACTTTTTTTTAATCGGGACTTAAAACCTTGTATATTTACGAAAAATCAGATCTGAGACCTATATACATGTACAGAACAAATCAAATCTGAATCCATAAAATCATAAATCGTAAGAAACATAATTGTATATCCAATATCCAGATCCAAAGAGAAGAAACGAAAGATGCTCTAATCACACGGAAGACATAACCAAATCATTCTTGATAACTTAATCATAAACAAAGCTTTGATACCCCTTGTAGGGATTTAATCCCTTTAAAATACAGGATCCGTTCATATCAAATCATCAAGAATTAAATGAAAACAGAAGTATACTTAAATTCATTGTAAAATCTGCACTGGAGTCTTGCAGTTTGTCTTCCAAATTAGAACGTATCCCTTTTGACTAGAGTTTTCCCTTGATTTCTCTATTTTCTCTTTGACGATGGGATATCAAACAAGAATTAAGCGTACATTTAATTTGGGGACTATAACCACCTTTTATTACGGTAAAATCCTAATCTAATTTCTAGTTTGACCCATCATAAAATTAGAAATTATAGCCCGGTCTTTACTCATATGAAGCTCATACTTAAAATAGATATATAAAACCTAAAATACAATAATTATATTAGACCACTTTAATTAATTGAGCTCAACTTTATATAATAGCCTTTATACACAATTATACACATAAAAGCCCACATATTTGATTAAAAAAATCCTTACATTCATTGCGTAAGTGTGTGACAGCGAATCCGCATCGTTAGGGCAAGAGACTACATATGAGAGAGCATGTATCTTTTGGGGACGGGTTCGTATCGTGTCTTCTGGTTTCGGGATTAGGTATGATCGATTTTGCATTTTTTGGAGGCGCAAGTTCAATTATTTTTCTTATTAAAGTTACAATAATGCTATTTGGGTTATGAGATTACGTATGAGAGAGTCTACCACGTCTTTGGTGGCGCGAGGTTGCATGTGAGAAAGTCTACATATTTAGGAGCTTGAGATGCATACGAGTGAGTCTGGTGTCTTTTCTTATTGAAAATTCATTAAGGTATTCTACGACACAAGACCGCATGCGAGTGAGACTACTTACAAGCGAATCAATTTCTAGCGAGATACAACCACTTAGGCGCAACTCTGCGCCGTATAGGGGTGCAAGTAGGGATGGGGTTTCCAATCAGCACCGGCGGATAAAAGCTTAAACTAGGCTTCAGCCTAAGGGACGGATCAAAAACTCGGTCCCAAAGGCACACCTCGTCACTTCCAAAATATTCGTGTATAACGGAGTAAAATAATATTGTAGATTAAGAACCTATATAACCATTTTAGAAATAGTTCGAGCAAGTATGGATTGATATCGTGCATATTAGACTCAATTGAGTTTCAATTTAATCCTGAGCCACGTGTAAGGGCTTTGCTCGAGCCAGTGATTAGGAGCTAAGCCTTCTTTATGGAGACGAATTAATTATAAAACAGTTGACATATCTTTACAATATGCGAGTACTTGTCAATTGAATATTCTTTTAGCATGTCTGCGTTAAAGCGTTACTAAAACCAAGCATATATGGACAAAATATACCGGCCAATAACCTTATTTACTTTTGCAGGTTGTTCAATGTAGTAAATTGAACGAAGAATATTCCTACAAGTGCTTGATTTTTTTTAGGTCAAGTTATTCGCGGTAATCATTGCTGAAAAATAAAAGAGTTTGACGGCACCCATAGCACATTCTAGCATGTATTAAATTACCTTTTTAAGTTTTAACTGTTAAGATATTAGTATCATATTATCTATTTATTTTTAAAACTTCTATATGTAAGACAATTAATGAATTTGATAAAATTATATTAAATAATTTAAAATTCCAAACGATTTCTAATTTTATATAAATAGAACCTGTTGACAAAAATGAAACTTTAGGTGGGCGCAAATTTTAGCACAAAAACAATTGGGTCTTGACAAATAACTCGGTCCTTTTGAAACTTAGAAAAAGGGCCTAAAGCACATACCAACTTCGGGTGTTCATTTGATTTCTTTGAACTTGACATCAAAATCCAGCAACCTCCATTTTTCAATAGGAAACGTTACCATAGCTGCGGGGCTGGGGTTTGAAAAACAAGAAAATCGTTGTTAATCGCATTACCTTATTGTATCCTTCTGATTAGTACATCCTTCCTCTAAGAGATATGAAGTTAAATTCTTGTTTGGAGTTAGTATTGTTAGTTTATACTGTACAGTTCGATTGTATTATATAATATAGTTAACCTACTTACAAGATAAAGTCTACTTAATAAATAAACTTTATAAATAAAAATATTATAAAATTATAGTTATGATATGCATATTGTATTTAAATATTATTTATAAATTGTTCATATTCACTGCTCTATTAAGATTAGATATTAATAAAGCAAAAAACTAACATAGATAATATTACTTTTACATAAAAGACGTAATTGATCTTATAGAATAAACTATCAAAATACTTAAACAAAAATGTAAGCATTTCTTAAAAAACAAATTTATTCGAATAAACTGACTTGAGATTTTTAGATGAAATATTGCTTGTGTTACTATAGAATATATATTGTAATAATTATGTAGATGATCCTTTAACTTAAGATCTCTAAAATATTTCATATATAGATTTTTATATTATAATCCTACGTATGACGTATCTTAGTAAAGGAATAGCACTTGATAACTGTTAGCTATAGGATAAAACATATAGTGTCGCAACCCAACCTTTGGATCATGACCGGCACTAAAGATTACTGGACACTTAGCAAGCCTAAAATGCCGTCAAATCCCTATATCCATAGTAAAGATGAGATTTTAAAATGAACAAACTCATCCTGATAACAATCAAATAGTTCTAATAATATACAATACTCAATGTGCTACAATATTAACATGCTTAATACAAGCAAAATCCAATATAGACAAGACTACTGCTACTTTAGAATCAAAGGTCACCAACAAACATACATTGAATCACCAAAGAGGAAGAAGACCGATAAAGTACCCTATTAAAGGAGATCTTAAAAGAAGATCCTGAAAGAATAGTTGAGGGGAGTCAGACCTAGCTGAGTGAATTAATACTATGATTATGTTATGCTCTCCTAAGGATTTCAAATGATACATATATATGTATATATTTATCATCTATTACATTCGTAATGCAATTTCATACATAATGATTTTTTCATAAATATGCATGCATTTCCCATAACAATAACATGTCACATAATCATCACAATCATAAATAATAGTGGAGGATTGATGGACGACCGTGTGACAGACCCTTTACCCATAGAAAACAGCTATAGAGATTCTCTTGTTCCACACGGGTCACTTGGTCTAATTTAGCGGACTGTCATTTGAGAGCCATACTCAACCAAACAGCCACAACCTTACTACGATATGATTGCCGTCCAAAAGCAAGCTCCACATGAACTGCCACAATCATGCTAACAATCATGTACCATATATCGGTTGGCATCTAAAAGCAAGCTCGACTGAATAGCCCCAACTGCATCATATCTAAATCAATAGACCCAACACTAACCCAAATCTATACCCAACTAATGACTCACTATGCACACAACCTAGGGACACCCACCAGGTAACTTAAACTATAACAATCCTCTACATTATCACATAACAAGACAAGCACAACATTGCACAACAAAAATATGTATACATGTGTCAATACACATCCATGAATGTCATGCATGCGTATGAAAATGGTGGTCATTTCCATGATGAATATGAAATTCTAATGCATGTTCATAACCATGGATATCAACTCAAAGGTAGAATGCGCTCCTTCATGCCGAACCTAGCATCTTGAAGTGGAGGGTTCAACTCCTAATTGATGTATAAAAAGAAAAGTCGAAATGAACATTAGGATTTAAAACCTAAAACAATTTTAGACACTATGAGAATAAGACTATGACTCAATATTAAAGAGCTCTATTTTCTATTTAAAAATGACAATGTCACATTTTATGAGAAGCCTACTGAAACTTTCCCTATAAAACAAACATCCCCATTTCAAAAGAAGGGTAATTCCTATAATGAAAGGACACTTCCATGACCACCAGTAATTAGAGCTTAATTTGAGCCTCGAAACTACATGTTCATGCCTAATTGAGTCCACATTTATATTACAAAAATTCATAATAAATCCAATCATAATTCAAGTATACCAATTTCTAATATATGCACCCTTATTTATACTCAGTACATCTATATATTCTTAATTCTAATCAAGAACAACTCAATTTAATCAATTTCATACTTTTTGTAAGAACATAACCCTTTCTAAAATTTTTATCTCACAAAATACGAAGAATTTCAAAACTTTTATTCTATAAAAATTGACCTGCATAATATTTGAGAAATTTTAAAATTATTTCCAACCATTTTTGGGCTGGTTGGAAAATCACTATTGTCACCGGAGTGTGGGGTACACGTGCTAGTGCTAGAGGGACGGTGATGTTAACCACCTACCTAGAAATGATGAGCTTACCTTTAGGAATCCAATGGTACTAGTCTCGTGTTGATACCTTTCCCAATTTGTGATAACTGAAGGTTAAAGCTCAAAGGTGACCCATTTCCATTCACCTACAAAACTTGCAAAATGGGCAATTGGTGTTGGGTTTCCCTCCTTTCCTACAATTTTAGGGTTGTTAGACACGATGGTCATGTTAGTTTCACCAAAGAATGACTAAAATAGGAGATCAGTGACTTACTTAAATGAACCAAAAATTTCAATCATGGTTTCTCCAAATATTGGTTGTTTTTTAAGAAACAAGTTTTTGGGTTTTGTAGAACGTCTCGAGAGCTTTCTGTAGATCCCTAGTTCCTTGGAAATGGTGGTCAAACGGTGAAGTTATGAGTGTCAGAAGTTGGGAGTGAATAGTAACCCATTGGGAAAAGAGTTTAAAAGAGAAATGAACTTAAGTTTTCTTAAGCTCAACTTATACTTTTATAGGGTTTTCTCTTTATTGGGCCATTATGAGTAATTTAACGAAAATTCAGATCATTACATTCTCTCCTCCTTATAAAAAAATTCATCCTCAAATTTTAAATCTCACCTTATGTTGAAATAGATACGACTATTGACTCTACATACCCAGCTCCGTCTCCCACGTACAGTCATCCATCGTGTGATAACTCCATAACACTTTCACCATTGGTATCTCTCTTGATCTTAGCTAATGAAATGATAATTTACTATAGAAGCAAGTTGTTTTTGATATGTTAAATCGCCATCAATCTCTATATTACATATCTGAAGGATATGAGAAGGATCCTAAATATACTTTCTCAACATCGGCACATGAAATAAAAGATGAACTCTACATAGGTTAGGTGGTAACAACAACCTATATGATGTTTTGCCCACTCTAGATTAATCTTAAGTGGACCAGTATACCTTGGAGCTAGTTCACCTTTCTTACAAATCCTCATCACTCCTTTTAATGGTGATATTTTAAAAAATACCACGTCACATACTAAGAATCTCACATCTTTTCTTTTTGGATTTGTGTAACTCTTTTGTCTACTAAATGTTGTTTTCAATCTTTGTTGAATAATAGGGATCCTTTCAGAAGTGATTTGTACTAATTCAACTCCTGTCAATTGTGTTTTACCAATTTCCCAACATAGAGGTGATATGCATTTTTTTCATATAAAGCTGTATAAGGAGCCATTTTAATAATAGTATGGCAACAATTATTATAAACAAACTCAATCAATGGCAAATGAAAAACCTATGGCCACCAAAATCAATAAAGAACTTCCTAATCATATCCTCTAGTTTGAATAGTTCTCTTAGACTAGCCATTTGTTTAAGGATGAAATGCAGTGTTGAAGTCCAATCTTATACCCAAACCTTTTTTATTTGTAACTCTAGCCAGAAAACTAATATGAAGTTGGAATCCCTATCAGAGAGTACAGATTATGATACCCCACCTAAACACACAATTTTTATTGACATATAACCTGGTTAACTTAATTAGTAAGAATTGTGCAGACTTTGTTTCTCTATCCACAATCACTTGTATATCATTATATCCAATATTAGTACAAGGCAATCTAGTATAAAAGGGTAAAATGCAAACTCTGTAAGCAACACAATTTCGTTGAGCATTGAATGGATTTGCCTCATTTTGAATTGTTGATTAAAAAATGCCATGGAAGTATTTACACCAACCAATACATCCTAGGATTGCATAATTTCTAGAAATATAGTTTTCAATGAAGAGAAGATAATCACACCGTTCATCAATATTGTGAATATCTGAATCATCAAGAATCTTACAAAGTTGTTGCTAGAAATGGTCACTAGTATAGAAAAGTTGTTTTTATTCTAGTCCCAACTCCATACCTTCCATCATTTTTCTAGAAAATATGATGCTAGCTAGAGGATTATGGACCTATCCTTTTATATAATATAATGCTTTTAAACTTTTCATAACAGTCTACTCTGTTAATAGCTGGAAATGAAGTGTTTGCTACAACTTTTGTTTTGAAAGCCACAAAAAGCAAAATACCTCAGTGATTACACCCTCACTATCTAATTTCTTTTTCATTTTTTCATGCATAGTAAGCATTCTATATGTTACCCCTAGAAAAGAATCCAATTTTGATCTTCTTAGGTTCCTAGGTGGTAATGGCACAATACCAAGGTTTATAAAGGTATCTTGATTCTTAAGACGACAACATGCCATATTGATCCTAAAAAGCCCTCCTAAAAGCAATTTATTTATTACTTCCCCTCATTTCCATCTAGTAAACTTGGTCAAAGCTGAATTCCACTTAGAGTACCAATCAAATTCATCATTCTTGAATATTGGGGGGATCAAGGGGTTTGGGTTTTATAAAATTGATTTGTAATCACCTTCTATGTTGGTGAACTTGTCCATAAATGCCCTTTTCCTAGTGATGTCCTGAGAAACAAAACACATCCCCACCACATTTTCTTGAAGGTCATTGTTGAAGCATTAACAACTATGTTGATGGGCCTACAGTCAACTTTGGAACTATGTGTTTTGATCTAGAATTTGATATTTTGTTCCTCTTTGCCCTATATTGCCAAAAACAACATATCTTTGACTTATTCAATAAAAGAATCTTCAACAATTGTCAGCAGATGCTTCCCAATAGTTTTATCAATAATGATATATGTCAGCTTAATAACTTTTACATTCCACCCCTTAACAAGCACATTAGCATTAATAAAAAATATTAGAACTGTAATTGTTTCAATTAATCAGACCACCTTATTTGTTACTATTTCTAGTTACTACATTCCTTCGAATTTCAGGCCACTAAGTTGTGAATGAATTATTTTGGCTTCTAAATGAATAGTTTCTATATCTTTTAATTCATTTCTCAGTATCAATTATAGAGAATGAATTGCATCCATTTCACATTCCTTCCAAGGCAGACTCCTTATCTTGACAACTTTGAGAAAGGCCTTGAAAGATTATCTTGGATGTATCTTCCTAATGTTATCTTTCTCACCTGGATCATGTTTTGCACCACCCCTTTGAATTTTTTGGAAGCAATTTAAGACCCAAGCCAAAATAAACTTCTTCGTACAATTTTCCTGCCACACACCATATCACTTATAGCCCAAGAACCTAGATATCTAGCTGGGTTATTTATATTTACACCTATGGAATCCATATGGTACTTAAAGAGCCATGCAGCTATATCTCATATCTGGAAATCACTTGGAGTTATTCCCAACCTCCATATCTTATTCTTGTACAATAGTGTAGCACCAACACATTTCACAAGATCCATTATGTTTGGGCACTGAGTAACAATATCCAATTGGGCATTATTCATTATCATATCATATAATAGTTCCTAATTTTGTAAGATGTTTGTTTCAATAATTTAATTTAAAATTTTTAGTTGTTAACGTGAATAGCAAATAATTGAGCTAGAAATGCATAAGAACACCTTATAAGAAAAGAAACAAACCTCTGACTAGTGTTATAGCATACTGTTATACCCCAAATCTTTTTATTTTTGATTTATATGTATAGATGGGGCCACGAATGGATAACGTAGACCCAAATAGAACTCCAAACTAGGCTTAATTATTTTAGAAATAACTTCTCCATGGTCACTGATAGTCGTGAATTGCATTATGTTTTAAGGTTTAATTTGTTAGGATACTATTGTTAATTTGAGTATTTAGTGTGTGTTTAGGTTTTAATTGTGTTAGTTTACATGTTTAATTGTTTTTACATATTAGTATGAGTCTTTGAGGGTAAATGTTATATTTTTGAGATACCTTGATGTGTTTGTTAGTGTTTCAAGGTAATCGACGAAGAACGGAGAAGTTTTGAGGAGTTTCAGGCCAAAAACATAGCTCATAATCATGGCACAATAGGCCACGATTGTGACAGAAAGGGACGAGTCAATAGAAATCAGGCCACGATCGTGACAGATATAAAAAACTCGAGTTTTGCAAGACTTTTCAGATTGTTTCGACCCCAAATCAACCCTAGGGTGTCCAAAGTATAAATATCACATTAAGAGATAGAAGAAGCAACCTAGAGAGAGCCTTTGAAGAGATTTGATCAGCCATCAAAAACGAAACCCTAAAAAAGACCTTGAGAGATCATGAAAGAGACGAAGGAAGAAAGAAGAGGAAGATGACACAAACACAACATGCTTCCTAAATTAAGAAGCTTTCTGAAGTTGTGGCCTCCCATCATCTCGTCAAAGTTTTGGTTCCTATGTATTTAAGTGTTATTCAATTATAGAATTGAGATATATAGTTGATTACAGACTTGCATTGATATTGATGTTCTATGCTCACTTTTGGATTATTATTGTTGATTTAATGAAATCTAATCGTTTTATATGTTTATTAAATTAATTGCCATTTATTATGCGCTTCATATCTCGATAATAAACTAAGAGGGTGAATCGAGGAAAAATGACTAATTTGGGATAACGAGAATTAGGCAAATTAATAGATTCAGAATTAAATCAAGTTGATAAATCTTGTGTAGAGTGATCACATTTAGGTTTCCAATTGTTTATTAGACAACTTAAGAACTAATTAGGCTTTGTATAGCTTGGTAATAGAGAGATTACAACTTCCCACAATCTAATTAGGGGTTATGCTTTAGGGTTCAATTATAACTTGAGAGAAAGTAATGGACCCTAGGATCTTCTAGAACCATTAATTCAATAAATCGTAATCGATTAGGCTGTCATTAAGATTTTCCCTTTCTCTCTTTTGGCAAACTCATTAGGTTGAATTTGAGGTGTACAATCATTCTTCATCAATTTGAGAAATTCATTTAATTATTATTCAATTTCAAATTAAATTTGTTAACCTTCATCCTGATTGTATTTAATTAAGTGTTAATTGTCAGTTATTATTTTGTTAATTGACTTGGTTTATTTTATTTAGTTAATTCTTGTGTTTAAATTTATTGTTTGTTAAAAAATTGGCTAGTAGTTTCCGACCTTAGACTTTAGGACTAGATTAACCCTTCTCATGGGAACGATACCTTAGGTATTACGCGAATGAGCATTTGTAGTATTATTGAGGTTATAAATTTTAAAACTTTGTCATACACGTGACTTGTCAATCAAATTTTTGGCATCGCTGCCAAGTCGAAAGTTAGTTCTTAGTTTAAGGTGTTAGATTAGTTTTAATTTTTTTCATTTCTTTTGTTTTATTTTAGAATTGTGCTCTTACATGAACACAAAAGTCATAAGAGGTTCAAGTCATACAGCAGAGACAATAGATTTAGATATCACATATGATTAGAACGAACTCTTAGGAAAGCTCAGCAAGAGGAAAAAGAAGAGATAGGAAAATCATCAATGGTCGAGGAATTCCAACAAAACATGGACCAAGGAGCTAACCAAGGACAGCAATAAAGGACCCTGATGGACTTTATAAGGCCAGGGTTTAACCCGCCGAACCAAGGAGTGGCTAGGTCGCCTGTTCAAGCGGCCTCTTTCGAGATAAAACCTAGACTTCTCAACATGCTTTAGCAGAATGTGCAATTCTACAGATTGGCTAATGAGCACTAGCACATGCATATTGTGAACTTTCTCGAGATCTGTGATACTTTCCGATATCATAAAATGTCAGAGAATGCATTAGGATTATGTTGTTCCCGTTCATTCTAAGAGATAGAGCGAAGGCTTGGTATCATTCACTAAGCCTAGCTAACATCACGACGTGGGAGTAGCTTGTCCGTGCGTTTCTAGAAAAGCACTTCTCATTAACAAAGACCATAAAGATTAGAAAGGAGATCATCAATTTCCAACAATATGACAGGAGTCAATTTACAAAGCGTGGGAAAGATATAATAACCTGCAAAGGAAGTGCCTACACTATAACCTACCTAAGGAGTTCCATTAACAGACTTTTTACAATAGAGTGAACCCACAAACTAGAGGCACAATTGATGTAATGCTGGAGGATCCTTGATGCGAAAGACCATTAATGAAGCAGAGGAGTTGATCAAGGAGATGGTGAGCAACAACTGCTTATGGATGAATGAGTAAGGAAGGTAGCCTCCTACTTTTGGAGAGCAAAAGGGAATCATCGCGGTTGATCAGATGACAGAGATGCAAACAAAGATCGACAACTTAATACCATGAAGGCATCATCTTTAGCTCAAATTAAAGCCATACAATTGAAATATGTGCTCTATGGTCTGATAGACCATGATACTGTGGACTGCTACTTGATGAGAGAAGACAATTAGGAGCAAGTGAATTATATGGGGGCACAATATGGACGAGGAGGAGGTAACAATCCCTACTCCAACACTTACAACCCCGAGTAGAAGAATCACCCTAACCTCTCCTGTTCGAGCAACAATAGAGGATAGTTCAGGCCTCAACAAATAGTCAGCCTTCTAGCAAGATAAAGCAAGCTCGACATAATCAAATTTGGATAAGATTTTGGACAAGATCAGAGGCATAGAGGATGCAAATATAAGGCTAAAGAGAAAATTCAAGCAAGTAATGAATAATTATGCCTCATCTATACACAATCCAGAAGTTTAAGTAGGCCAATTAACGGAGGCAATGTCTACTCAAAATGTTGGAACTTTTCTAAGCAACATTGAGTCCAATCTGAAGTAATATATCATGGTCATCAGTCAGACTCAAGATGGAGAACTGGAACAAGTGCGGGAGAAAGGAGAGAAAGGTGAAAGAAAAGAATACCTTTTAAGTGAGCCCATAGTTGTGTCACTTCAAGCAACTCGACGTGTACTTCCGTCCCCTATCGCACAGGAGCAAGAGTTATATACAAGTAGGGCGGTAGAGAAATTATAGGAGATTGAGCAAAACATAGTCACGGAAATGATGGAACAAGTACAAACAAAGATCAAATTACAAGAATTCGTTAAAAAGAAGGTTAAGGAGCGAATACCAGAACACGACCTTAACATCGCAAAGAAGAAAGACGACCCAGGGGCCTTTTTTATCCCCTATAGCATCAACAGGGTCATCATAGATAGAGCATTTGCAGATTTACACGCAACCATAAACATGATGCCTTACACCTTTAGTTTGAAATTGGGGTTAAGAGAGTTAGTGCCAACAAACTTTTTGGTCAAGACGGCCGATAGAACAACAGATAAACCTATGGAGACTATAAAGGATGTTCCAGCAATAGTTGATAATTTTACCTTTCCCACGGACTTCTATATTTTGGACATTAGCAAAGATGGGGATACCCCGAAAGTTCTTGTACGACTGTTTATGGTCACTGTATGTTCAATCATTGATGTTGATGGGGCCGAATTAACCCCAAGGATAGGAAAAGAGCATAAAACCTTCAAGGTGTCTACAAGAAAGTATGGATCTCCTTAATCTCCAGTGGAAATCAAAGAAACCAAACCTCGAGGAGAAAAGGAGGACATCGAGGATTTGGGGAATGCTTTTAAAAAAAAGTACTTGCAAAGGAGAAGGAAAGGAAAAGAAAATTGCACGGAATTTGGGAACTGCAGCACGGTAGCTAAAGCACAGACTTTGAGATTAATGACGACACTACCAACAAACCATTCATTCTATCAACTATAAGCTCAACAAAGCGTCAAGCTACCGATATTAAAAGAAGTGTTGTGTGGGGGGCAAACCATAAAAAAATTAGTTTCTTTGTTTTAACTTCACTTTCATTTTCACTTTAACTCTCTAGAATTCAAGCATCCAAGCACTATCATATCTCTTTAAAAGTTTTCAACCACCAATTTTCACCTAATGATGTCATGCATTAAACAATTAGCTCGACAGGAGCCATGTGGACAACAACAAGTTGTGGGATACGGAAGAAGAAACCGAGTAGCGGACTTTAAAGCACCCTTCTCAATCGACACCAAGGAGGAAGGTACTCATTTCTGGTCCCTTAACGCTAAACAAGTTTCAATTCCAAAATACCTTGATGTTGACACACTTGATAAGCTAGAGTTGTGTGAGTGGGTAGAAAACCTAGCTAAGAGAATCTAATGGGGCCAATTTATACGATTCCAATTTCTAGTCGATTGAAAGCTTTCACTAGAATTTTTCACTTCATTGAGTTATAATCCTAAGAACCCAAGGAATTATGGTTTAAGTTGAGAGGAAGGGCTTACGAATTGAATGTAGAACTCATGTGCAACATTTGTGGATTCCTCTAATCCTCCACCGTCGATCAACATAATGATTTTCGTCCCTCTCAATACTAGAATGAGCTTACTAGAATTGAGCATTTTCATGCCAAAAATGCTCATAACAACATTATCAGGTCTCATGAACACTTACTGGCTGCACAAATTCATGTGTCAGCTAGTTTTTGACAAGTCATAAACCAACAAGTGTTCCATAAAGGAACTTTTTATGTTATGCTGCATGGACCACAGTATTCTAGTCCACAAATCTATACAATGCTACAAGCTATTATTATGGCTCTGCGCAAGAGGAGCAACATTCTAAGAATGGGGTACAAAGTTTCTACCATTGTAGAATATTTTGGGTTGGATCGTAACTATCTACTTACCTAAATTCCTGAACCACCACCACTTATGGCAAGCTGAAATCCTTAAGTCCCACAACATGGAGCTTAGGGACATCAGCCAGAAGACACGTGTATGAATTAGGATTAGTCAGGCGAGCTCAAGTTCAACACTACCTAGACAAGCAGAAGAGTCCAGCGAAGAATCTGAGGATGAAGAAAAGGAAGAACCAGATTGGAAGAAGGTTTTGGCTGCAATCTCCGAAACTACCTAGAAACTTACGGAGATGGCACGGACGCAACGATGCCAACGTCGAGATATCCAATGGTTCCATCGGTATTTTGAGTCTCAAGGCATTCAATTGCCACCTCTGACACTATCACCACCTCCCTTTCCATAGGAATTATATCTAACCCAAATTTTTCTTTCCCAAATTAGCCTTCAATTTTATTTTGCTTTTATGTTTATTTTTAATTATTTTCTGTTTACTTTAATTTCCATCTTTTCTTATCTTATTAGGCTTGTGTTTCCTTCTCATATTGAGGACAATGTGTTGTTTAAGTGTAAGGAGGGATTTTGTGTTTCGCTCTTTTATGCAATTTTGCATACTGAATGATAGTTATTAGGCTACATTGTATGAATTATATGAATATGTCAATGGCTTAGATGGAGTGAAATCTATTTAATTTTGAACATGGTCTATTAGGTTATGAATAATCATTAGCTGACAAAATTAGTAAAATAAGGTTCTTTGGATAAATATACAATTTAATTCAGACTTAGTGTATGTTTAGCACCCTCTAGATTATCACTTTCATTCATAATCTGAGGCCTTTTAACTTAAGTAGCTTTACTAGTATTTTTTCATGAAAACGAATAACTAAAACAACAAGGTAGGCAATAAAAAAAGTTTTTGTTTTATTAAATAAATCACTATTCCACTGACCTTTGGGTTATGAATAAAGTTAGTAGCCAGTTGAAAACGTGATATACCTGAATAATCGGATCAACATGCCTCACAAATGTGTGCCTTGGCATCAAAAGGTTATAATGACATTTCAACCAAGCAGCTAAATAAAAACATGACTTAGTTGAGTAACTGGATCAACATTCATTACCAATGTTTGCCTCTGCGTAAAAGACTAAGTTAATGTTCATTAATTATAAAATTATTAATAAAAACCTACCAAACTTTTAAATAGCTTGACTTTTCATGACAATGTACTTAGAAATAGTTACGGACTTTGAAAGACCAAAGAGTTATTAATGTGTGTGAACAATTTAAAAAGGGTAAATGAATTAACACTTAGTTCTTGATTAATTTGTATATTTAGCTCAAAGCCCTTAGACGTAGATTTTTCATGTTAGTGATTAGATATAACTTGTGTGATTGTGTTCAAGATTAAATTCATTTCATGAAATTAAAGTCATTGCCTCATTTTTCATTGTGTGTTTTATGTTTATTGTTTTGTTTGCTCAAGGAAAAACAAACATTTAAGGGTGTGTATATTGATAATTGTGAATTGCATTATGTTTTAGGGTTTAATTTGTTAGGTTATTATTGTTAATTTGAGTATTTAGTGTGTGTTTGGGTTTTAATGTGTTAGTTTATGTGTTTGATTCTTTTTAAGAGTTAGTATGAGTCTTTGAGCTTAAATGTTATATTTCTTAGGTACCTTGATGTGCTTATTAGTGTTTCAGGGTAAATGGCAAAGAACGGGGAAGTTTCAAGGAGTTTTGGGCAAAAAATGTGGCCCACGATCGTGGCACAACAGGCCACAATCATGACAGAAAGGGACGAGTCAGTATCAACCAGGCCAGGATCGGATACTTTAGGTATAGTTGTGACAAAGAGCTATGAACTAGGCCATGATCGTGCACTTTGGTCCACAATCGTGACAGAGAGGGTTAGCCTACCATGATCGTGGCCTGCATCGAGCTAACATAAAAAAAAACTCAAGTTTCGGAAGACTTTTTAGACTGTTTTGACCACAAATCAACCTAGTGCGTGCAAAGTATAAATATCACATTAAGAGAAAGAAAAAGCAGCCTAGAGAGAGCCTTTGAAAAGCCTTGATCAGCCACAAAAAACGAAACCCTAAAAGAGACCTTGGGAGATTAAGAAAAAGACGAAGGAAGAGAAAAGAGGAAGACAACACAAACAGACGTGCTTCCTGGATTAAGAACCTTTCCAAAGTCACGGCCTCCCATCATCCCTTCAAAATTTTGGTTCCTATGTATTTAAGTTTTATTCAATTATAGAATTGAGATATATAGTTGATTATAGACTTATATTGTGGTTAATGTTCTATACTCACCTTTGGATTATTATCGTTGATTTAATGAAATCTAATTGTTTAATGTTTTTATTGACATATCTCAATTATAAACTGAGAGGGTGAATCGAGAGAAAACGATTAATTTAGGGCTAACGAGAGTTAGGTAGATTAATAGATTCAAAATTGCATCAATTTGGTAAATCTTGTGTAGAGAGATCACATTTAGGTTTCCAACTGTTTATTAGAAAACTTAAGAGCTAATTATGTTTTCGATAGGTTGGTAATTGAGAAAGAGTAATTGACCCTAAGATCTTCTAGAACCATTAATTCAATAAATTGTAATCGGTTAGGTCATCATTAAAGATAAATAATTTTCCCTTTCTCTCCTTCAATAAACTCGTTAGGTGGAATTTAAGGTGTGCAATCATTGTTCACTAATTTACTAAATTCATTTCATTGTTATTCAGTTTCAAATTAAATTTTTTAATTGTCATCGTGATTATGTTTAATTAAGTGTTAATTATCAGTTATGGTTTTGTTGATTGATTTGGTTTATTTGATTTAGTTAATTCTTGTGTTTAAATTTACTGCTTGTTAAATCATTAGTTAGTAGTTTTCGACCTTAGACTTTAGGACTAGATTAACCCTCCTCATGGGAACGATACCTTAGGTACTACGTGAATGACCCATGCGCTTGCTATATTATTGAGCTTATAAATTTAAAACTTTTTCATACACGTAACCTGTCAATCAGTCATGGTCATGAAACTTATAAGCCATCACCTTTTCATAGCCAATAAGATTAGAAAACTCCTAAACCATGGTGTCACAAAACCTTTCTAAGTTTCTACTAGGTTAAGATCGCAATCTGGTAATTGATTTGGATTCAAGCTTACAGAAGTGTAGAGCTGCAGCGGTTATCATGGTGACGTCATAAGGCTTCACAGGTTCGAAGACAACAATCAAGCTAACAGTTACTCAATTAAGGATTGCATTTTTTTATTAAAAAAACCTTTCTAGATGTCTTACGGTTATCTAAAATAGGATTCACAAGCGTAACCTCCATAAAACTCAGGGCTTTTTACAAGGTAGAGGCACTCACATGGCCAACATTTTAAGTGTATCTTCACAGTATGAAATTAGCTTTAAAGTTTCCTCATCTAAGGCCAACAAACATCTAAAAGGCTAGATGAGCTTGCCTTTCTAAATGTGAGGAAGAAAAGTTATGGTCACTTTGTTTCTATTGATCTTTATTAGCTGAACTGATGATTTGTACCGAGCTTGAGTAGTCAAATGAACTGCCAAAGTCTTCAAAATAATCATAGAACTTTGCATCCAGAGTGGGCTAGGCAATAGTTCCAACACCAAGTTTTGATCTCCCAAAGTTGCTAGATGAATGCTAGTAGCATTAGAAGAAGTCATCCCTTTCTAGAAACTAGAAGGAATAATTATTGGAAAATTACTCAAGTGACAACAAACCCATTTTTCATAATCTATTTTGGGTTGTATAGACTACACATATTTTACAAAGTATCCATTATAAACATTGTCGTATTTAGCATAAAATGCATAACTAGTGTTGCCTTGCTAAATTAACGAAGAAGGGCATTTAGTAGCTTCTAATTTAGTCTCTTGGATTTGGCGAGGCTTCTAAGTAGTTTATTAAAAAGAAGAGAAAGAAGAAGAATAAAAAATAGGAAATGAGAATCATAAGCCCAAACATCCTTCTTTTCTCCTTATGATTAAAGAATAAGGAAAGTCTTTATATACGATAAAAGTCGTAGCAGTACTACAAAAGGATAGAAGCAAAGACGACAATTTTAAACAAACATGATCCTAATGTCGCAACTGCTCAAATAGAAATTTTACTCAATTATGATCAACCTAGAAAATCAATATTAAACCTAAAGCTCTGATACCAACTTTGTCGAGACTCAACCTTAGATCGTGACCAACACTAAAGGAACAGTAAACTTAAGGGTTACTGGACCATTAGCAAGCCTAAAATTTCATCAAATCCCTATATTTGTAGTAAAGATGAGATTTCAAAATGGTTAAACTAATATTGATAATAATCAAATAGTTTTAACAATATGCAATACTTAATGTGCTATAATATTAAGATAGTTAATACAAGAGAAATCTAATATATACAAGACTACTATGAATCTAAAGTCAAAGGTCACCAACAAACTTACATCAAATCACCAAAGAGGTAGAAGACCAAAAAGGTACCTTGTTAAAATAGGTTTTAAAAAAAGATCCTAAAAAAATAGTTAAGGGGAGTTAAACCTCGTCGAGTGAATTAATACTGTAGTTATGTTATGCTCTCCTAAGGATTTCAAATGATACATATATATATATATATAATAGTTAGGGGGAGTTAGACCTCGCCGAGTGAATTAATATTGTAGTTATGTTATGCTCTCCTAAGGATTTCAAATGATACACATATATGTTTATATTTATAATGTATTACATCTATAATGCAATTTTGTAACATAATGATTATTTTCCCATAACAATATCATGTCACATAATCATAACAATCACAAATAATGGTGGAGGATTGGCAAATGACCCTATGATAGATGCTTTCCTATAAACTATAGCTATAAGGGCTCTTTTGTTCCACACGAGTCACTTGGTCCAATATAATGAACCGTCGTCCGAGAGCCACACTCAACCAAACTACCATAACCTCACTACAACATGATTGCCTTCTAACAGCAACCTCTAACTAATCAACACAATCATGCTACCCCTCATGTATCATATACCAATTGGCATCTAAGAGCAAGCTTGACCAAACATCCCCAACTGTGTCATATCTAAATCAATAGACCCAATACTATCCCAAATTTATACTGGACTAATGACTAACTGTGAGTACAGCCTAAAGACACCCACCAAGTAACTCATACTATAACAATCCTCCAGATTATCACATAACAAGACAAGCACAACATTGCACGACAAAAATATGTATACATGTCTCAATCCACAATTATGAATGTCATGGGTGCATATGAAAATGATGATGATTTTCATGATGGATATGAAATTCTAATGTATGTTCGTAACTATGAATATTAACTCATAGTTCGGATGTGCTCCTTCGCACCAAACCTAGTGTCTTGAAGTAGAGGGAACCAAATTTAGACACTCAGAGAATATGACCATGACTCAATATTAAAGAGCTCTATTTTCTACTTAAAAACAACAAAGTCATGTTTTATGAGCAGCCTATTGAAGATTTCGGCAGAGTTTTCCATGTAAAACTGACATTTCCCTTCTAAAAGAACGGTAATTCCTATAATTAAAAGACAATAATATGATCACCAGTAATCACAGCTCAATTTGGGCCTCCAAACTATATGTCCATGCCTAATTGAGTCCACATTTACATCGAAAAAATTCATAATAAATCTAATCATAATTCAAGTATATCAATTTCTAACCCATACACCCTCATTTATACTCAATACATCAAGATATTCTTAATTCTAATCAAGGACAACTCAATTTAATCATTTTCATGCATTTCTGTAAGAACATAACCCTTTTTAAATTTTTATCTCACAAACTATGAATAATTTTAATATGTTTCTTTTATGAAAATTGATATACATAATATTTTGGAAATTTTAAAATTATTTATGACCATTTCTAGGTAGGCTGGAAAGTCACCACCGTCACCAGAGCGTGCGGTACAACCGCCAATGCCGGGGGGGGGGGGGGGGGGGGGGCGCCGTGGGTGGGGGGGGAGGAG
>JAOSBN010175511.1:0-19936 GCA_027563595.1 Erythroxylum suave | reverse complement strand
GTCGGTATTTTTGCAGACAGAAAACTTTTTTCCGGTCGCTAAGTTACAGACGGAAATGATTTGCGTTGTCGGTAAACGTTAGCGACTGGACTTCTTTTTCCGTCGCTAAATTTGGCGACGCACACTAAATTTCCGTCGGTAAATTTAGCTACGACCGTATCCCCGACGTTTTCGCGCTGTCGTTATATTCCGTCGGTACCATTAATACCGACGGAATATTTGGTTATTCCGTCGGTAATTTCCGTCGCTAAACGTCTTTTTCTTGTAGTGCAAAGGGGCTGAGATCAATGAGAATCCCTTGACAAACCTCTGGTAATATCCAGCTAATCCTAGGAAACTCCAGATTTCTGACACATTCTTCAGAGCCGCCCATTTCATTATTGCCTCTATCTTCTTTGGATCCATTTGAATACCTTGCCCACTTACTATGTGACACAAAAATACTACTTGACTTATCTAAAACTCACATTTATTGAATTTGACATATAGTTGTTTCTCCCTCATAATCTGTAGGAATATTCTCAAGTGCTCAGCATGCTCTTCTCTAGTCTTCAAATACAACAAAATGTCATTGATAAACACTATCACAAAATGATCCAAGTAGGGCCGAAATACCTTATTCATCGATGCCATAAATGCAACTGGGACATTAGTCAACCCAAACGGTATTACTAAGAACTCATAATAGCCATACCTGCTCCGGAAAGCACTCTTTGGTACATCAACCTCTACTATCTTCAACTGATAGTACCCAGACCTTAAGTCTAACTTAGTGAACACTTGAGCTCCCTGTAGCTGTTTAGGCATATCATCGTTCTAGGCAACGAGTACTTATTCTTCACTGTTACCCAATTCAATTACCTATAATTGATGCATAGTCTCAGAATTCTATCTTTCTTCTTCACAAATAAGACTGGAGCTCCCTAGGGTGACACACTAAGTCTAATGAATCCCTTTTCTAGTAACTCCTGCAACTGAGCGTTCAACTCTTTCAACTCCACAGGTGTCATTCTATAAGGAGGAATGGATATAGTAGCAGCACTTGGAACTAGATCAATCGTGAACTCTGTTTCCCGATCTGGAGGTAAGCCAGGTAACTCTACAGGAAACACATCCAGGAATTCCTTAACCACATGAATGTCCTGCACATTCTGCTCAGTTCTGGTATTAATGATGAAACCTCACATCCCCCTTACATCATCCTCAAGGCAGTCATAAATGAGATCAGGCTGGTTGGCACTGCTTGGCTAATACCTCTGAACGTTACTCTCGGTTGATTAGAAGATTCAACTATTACCTCCTTTGTATAACAATTCAAGATGACCCTATGAGTAGTGAGCCAATCTATATCTAAGATAACATCTATTTCCTTCAACTGTAATACAATCAAGTCTGCCTCTAACTCTTCCTGATCAATTCAAATCAAACACCTCTTGCAGACTTCCCCTATTACGGTGGTACTACTTATCGATTTACTCACCTCTAATCTATATCACAATAGCTCTCTATCATAATGCAACCTAGATGCCATATGCGGTGAGATAAAGTAATGAGTAGATCCAGGATCTGGCAATGTAAAAGTCTCAAAGTTAAATATAAGTAACACACTTGTAACGACATCTGGAGATTCTTGAGCCTCTTATCTAATCATTGCATAGACTTAGGCCTAATGTTGTAGTTGACTGCTCCGCAACTCAGTCCTACCAGTAGCATTCCTAGAACTCATTTTGCCTCTGCCTCTGCTGCTAACACAGCCACTTTGTTCAGACCCACTGGCTCAACTCTACTGAACCATAGTCTCTGTTGCCACACTTCCTCTCCAACCAGATTGTTTTCCCAGAACTCATTTTGCCTCTGCCTCTGCCGCTACCACGGCCTCTTTGTCCAGATCACTGGCTCAACTCTACTAAACCATAGTCTCTATTGCCACAGTTCCTTTCCTACCAAATTGTGTTCCAAACACAACAGAACAGTCCCTGATCTGATGATCAAATAAATCGCATCGAAGGCAGGCTCCTATAAACTTCCAACATTCACCATCATGCTTCTTCCTACAATGCTCACAATTCGGTAACTGATCCGATACTACACTTCTTCCACTACTAGATTGAACAAAACTATCCCTTTGTCTGAACCCTGACTGTCTTGGTCTAGTCGGTGGTCTAAAAGCTCAGTTTTGACGGTTGTTGAACCTTCTGTCAAAACTGCCCTGAGATTCAATAGGCCTTTTCTGTCTGAACCTTCTGTCAAAATTGCCCTGAGATTCAATAGGCCTTTTCTGTCTAGACTTTGGCCTATGTTCTGACTGCAACTGCTTAATGGGTATTGACGTAGCTTGTAGTTTTGTAAAGCTACTCAGATTGGAAATGACTAATATTGTCCCAATTTCCATATTCAGCCCGTCTTTAAATCTCCTACACTTGTCTTCCTTAGTAGGAATCAAGGCAGTAGCTTATCTCATCAGTTCGTTGAACTTAATCTTATACTTTTCCACAGACAAATTTCCCTCCTTTAAACCCAGAAATTCCTTCATCTTTCTGTCCAAGTAGATTTTGGGCATGTTGTTCTCCTTAAAGACTCTCAGAGAGTCTTTTCATCTCAAATTACAAGGCTTGATGATAATGTCTGAAACAGTTTTCCACCATTGGTAAGTTGTGCCTTGTAATAAGGAGACTTTATAGTCGAACCTCTCATTCGGCTCGCAATCCATCTGGTCAAAAATCCTCTCTGTTCTTTCTAGCCATCCGTCGGCCTCTGCAGGTTCTATACGTCCTTAGAAGTCCACAGCCCCCTTCTTTCACAGCTTATCATATCCCCTTTCCCTTCTCTTGGGAATTCAGGGAGGCATTCCTTCAGGTCGAGACACAGATGACTCCCTACTCCTACTAATCTTAGGTCAGCTTATTGTTCCACTTGATCACCTATGGAGGATGACCTATAATAAACAATAACATCAATTATTATTCGCAACTCTCATGATCTTTCATGCATAACATTCCAATATATCCCTAAAGATGCTAACTATGCTTTGATACCCACTTAACTACAGCACCCCACTCCTGTCTGACACATGTTCGTATGCCCTTTGGATGTGCGTGAACTTGCTTGGCGAAAATGACGTGCTAATTATGTCCTTTCCTATATCTCGTAGCATCATAATTAAAATCATAAATATCAAATTGTATAAAACCCAAAATTTCCTCATTTCATTTCATAAACCATGATTTACAATGTAGCATTACAAACAACATCCATGTTTATACAATATTAACCTATCAAAGTCCACAACTCTGTCTATAAAGTATGCTATTTACATGAGGAATTAACAAAAATTAAGACTAAATCCTTCATTCCTAGTTGACCGACCTTTGAGCCGTATCTTCTATCGAAAAGCTATACAAGATCTCTTCTAAGCTGTCTTAGAAGCTAAGTCGTCACTCTCGAACCTGAAATGTCAATGTTGCAATTTTGGTGAGTTTTGCAAACTCAATGAGTTAACCATCCTCGATGTTTCACTCTTGTCACGTAACACAACAATACATGTTATCACATAATTCACATCCTTTCATTTATTATCGTGTAATATTACAAAATAATTTGTTCACAATTGTCACAATTCAAATTTAATACAAATCAACATTTCATTGCAATCACATAACATACTCATCGATAATCTTTCACACATTTCATTTAATAAAATTCATTAATACAGTGCAATCATTTAATTCATACATATCATATGTGTATGCAATGTTCATGAGAATCGCATTCATTTATTACGTTGTTATGACAGAGTGCCTTTTTCACTGTCCCATATTCGTTATGGATACCAAGCTCATTAATATCGTCCCTTATCTATTGGGGATACATAACTTATGTTACATATTGAGCTAGAGGCTCTTACTTTAGTCTGAGCTTTAAGCTCTTTTTCACTGGCGACCCCGGTCACAACTGCCTTTATATTTCATATATTCATGGAATGAAATGCATTACACATATTCAATCATATTATGTTCAGTATATCACATTCGCATTCACTTCCTCCTCATTCACATTTGTCATCAGACTTGGTCTGACATTTAACGTATACGTTGAGAAAATATTTAGTCATTCACATTCACATTCAAGTAGCACTTCCAATGTGTTATTCATACATCAAAAGCCTCAGACATTTAATGTCCAGAAATCTATGCAACACATCACATAACAATTCATTACATAAGATAACAAACAAACAAACAATCAAGGTGAGACCATCTTAGGTTACTCATAATTACTCTCTTAGCTTATTGCCTTGAAGTCCCGATAATGTTTAGAAGCGGTTGCTCAATGTGCTCTTCTATATCATGCAATCACATGTGTTTTTAAGTCACTAATTTGCACATTCATATGGATAATCAATCATAATCACTTTTATGTATGTGTCATGTATTATGCATGTTCAATGACAAATTCTCGGGTATGTTTCTTTAATACTTTATAATCAATTTACAACACCTTCCAATCATTCTTTAATCCATAATACACTTTACTCACCTTTATCCCCTCATTCAATATCAACAAAATTTATTTAAGATCTCATTTAAACCTAAATATCTCATATGTAAACACCCTCACATTGAGTAAGTCGAAAATCACTCAAAAACCCACTTTTAGAAATAATAAACGGGTCATGATTGTGTAGGTAAACGAATGTGATTCTCATGTCTGCATGATCGTGCTTTTCAACCTTTTTAGCAAAGGTCACGATCGTGCATCCTGTAATGCTTTATTCCTTCTTTCTTCTTTTTATTCGAAACTAACACACATTAAAACACCCATTTCTTAATAGTTTTTCCATAATTCTTTACCTCAAACCCAACATCATTCTACTCTAATTCAAATAACAATTTGATTGCATTCAATTATCAAACTCTAGTCAATTGATTTAGCAACTTCAACTACATATTGTCATTTATGAAATCCTATCCTTTTTCCATAACATCACATTCATAGTATCAAACAAATCATTGCCAAAAATCCATCATTTCAAGCTGATGACCTCTTCATTTATACCTCAATTTTAGTTCAATATCATTTATACAAAATTCAACCTATGATTGATCATAAACCTTAAAACAATACAAATTCATGTACTCTTCCATATCAAAATTTTTGCATATTTTCTACTTCACTAACCTTCATTTTAACCCCAATTGTCATTCTAATTCTTCTCATTTAAGGACACCAAAATACACCCTTATTAAAAACTCAAGATTTATCATTCCTTAGAATCTGAAAATAAGACATAACTCCATCTTTCAAAATTCTTCATCCCTTTAAATTTTTATCACCGAAATTGCTTCTTCCTAAATAACTCACGCATGCATCAAGTCATAAAAATTTAAACATCATCTCTTTATTATTATTAACCACCTAGGTTAACACAAACAAAAATTAATTCCTTGATCATTATCCTCAATCTCAATTTACTCATCATCAATATGTCATTTAATGCTACCTATGAAAATCAAAACATAACTTACTTGATACAAACTTCAAATTCTTTAGAAAAATTATAGAAGTTGAGAGAGAACGAGATTTCGATGAAGAAAAGCAAGGATAAAGAGAAAATAAAAAATGGGTTAAAGTGATTCAACTCTTGCTTTGCAAAGTGTAACGTTGATGTATTAATCAAAAGCCAAATACACAAGAATGAAAAAGTATGGTGTTTTAGTGATGGATGAACAAAGAGAGAGTTTTAGTGGTGGATGTGAAGAAAAAGTAAGAGGGCTACAAAAACTTCCTTGCCAAAAACGTAATTCCGAAGTTACTAGGTGTCTCCTTTATGCATTGACACATGTCATCAACGCATGTATCCCATTTATCCTCCATTTAAGCTACCAAATGGAGCACTTCCATTTGAGTCTCATTTATACTATCATTTGTCAGTTATCCTGCCATTTGGCAATTTTCCTAATCCAAAAATATCCAAAATTTTTAGAAAATTTCAAAATGTCACCAAAAATGCTAAATCAATTTTAATACACACCAATTCCATTTTCAAGACAAATAATCCACAATTCACATTTCAATCACATTAAAATCAATTATATTTGGAAAATGTCAACGAATGCATGTACAATCATTTTCATGTGTGCAACATTAATATCCACGTGTGTGTGTATGTCATATTATAAGCATGAATTGCATTTTTAACTTTCGCGTACAGTATCCTAAGGTTCTAAACTATATACTAGGATAATGGGATGTTACACTACAAAGCAAAAGGAGCCTATTATACGATAAGACCCCGTTTAAACAATAAGAGCCTGTTAAGTGATAAAAGCCTGTTAAATGATAGGAGCCTGTTAAAGGATAAATCTAGTTAAGACAATTTGAAACAAAAGGCGCCTGTTAAAATGAAAGAAACCTTTAACAAGTTGAAAATAGAAGGAGCCTACTATAACAGTGAAGGAGTCTCTTGTTGAAATGAACAAACACATAATATAATTCAAAAATATAAAAGTTAAGAAAAGAGAGAGAATGATGCAGTCAATTTATACTAATTTGGCTTATAACCCAACACTATGTCTAGTCCCTAAATATCCAACTTAAGTGTTGCACTATGAAAATCCAAGTCATAATTTGACAAGCCTCTTCAAGCTCATGAGTACATATTTTTCAAGGTTCACCAACCTTCTACACTAGTAGTATTTTGCTAGCCTTTGTAAGCTCTCAACAAATAAAGAAGTAATTTGCTCCAAATGAGCTTCAATAATCTCTCACAAAAAGAATTGTCACTTTCTAAGTGACAAGAGATGTTGATAAGGATATGAATTTTGGAAATATTGATGCTTTTGAAGTATTTCAAAGATTTTGACTTCTATCCCCCCATTTACAAAATACAGTGGCTCTTTTTTAAATAGGGATTTTCTTCAACTAGTCATTGCCTTATTTCTATTTTAAGTTGACTTTAAATCTTCAATATTATCTCTACTAGAATTTTTCAATAATCAATTGTTAAGAGAAATCTAGAGTTGATTGATGAAATATATGATTAGTAGGATCCTTTCGAATTTTGTATGTAAATAGAGTAAGTTTATAAAGAAAGTTCCTACAAGAAAGGAAACATTTGTCCTTTGATTTTATTTCCTCTTAGGAATTATATCGTTAATAATTCAATTATGAATTTTGAAATATTATGTGGTCATCATCAAAACCATTAATAAGCCTAACAAGCTACCCCTTTTTTATGATGACGAACAATAATAGATATATTTTCAAAATTCAAATAAGAAAAACAAATTTTGAGAAATACCTGTAAACTTTGTAAGTTCATAAGTTCTTACCGATTGGAAGGAGCCTTTCCCTTCTACCATATAGACTTCACAACAAAATATGTCAAAAATTATATCATCAATTCTTAGGAAAGTATTTCAAATATCATATATCAAAATATATCTCTTTAATTCTTCCCCTTTTTCATTATCAAAAAATAAAAGGAATAGAATAAATTAGGCAAAAACTAGCAACAAAGTTATCAAAGAAATGTATAACATGTCATGCCCAAAATCATGCAAGGTAAAAATATATCATCAACTGACTCTTAACTCTCCCCCTACAGTAAAGCTGAGAATTCTTCATAGAGAGATAGAATAGTAGCACCAAGCTAAGATAAATGGTCATTCTGTCTTTCCAGTATGAGTAGTTATAACACCTACATAACCCTATAGAAAGATATGCAAATGTCACACAAAATAGTACTGAAACATACCAAACATTTCAAAGCACTTCCAGAAACTTAAGCATTCATACAATATATATCATTAGATGTTATTTATAAACAAAATATATATTACATATTTTTCTTTTCATAATACATGCCATAAATTCAAAAGCCAACCTGCATTAAGGTTATTACAAACCATTTACATAAAGTACAAAATGTCTCATATTATTAGATACAACTAAAAAACAATTTAAACAAAACATCTTCTAAGCATATCAAGTCCTTCATTGGCCACTGCGGTTGTCCTAACCTTAACTCTTCTTATCAGAACCTACACAGAAGCAAAAACACCATGCTAAGCATAAAGCTTAGTGGAGAGTGACTAAACATAATGCATAATCGTGACTGTTTCTAACAGTCGTCTAACATTCTTATATATAAATTCAAATCATATCATAACAATCTTTAATTGTTCATACTATAGAGTAATCCAAACAATATGTCTAAAAGCAAAATATGATTCATCAATGCGGAACATGCTTACATCAGAATAAAACTCATAAATATCAAAACAGAATGTACAGGTATCAGAATTGAATATCATGACAGGATATAACCCTTTCAGATTAAAAATTGACTTGCATCAGATCAAAAAGTGTATTGTATCAAATCAAAGCTTTTCTTGTATCAGACCAAAACTTGTTTATATTAGAACTGAGCATGTATCAAAATAAAAAACATTTTAGCCTGCTAATCCTTTTTACAAAAGTAGGTAATGAGACCAGAACAGGGGAGACTTATGTCTCAGTAATAGGGGACACCGAAGTGTCAATATTAGAAGACACCTTAATGTCACAGAAGCAACTACAGACCCTTCTAAGCATGCCTATTTGCCTACAACTAGGACTCAACAATTTTAAAACAATACATTTCATATTTAAGAATCACAAGCAAATAATGTAGAATATAATATATGTCTTTATTACATTTTTCTCAAATTGAACATATTCACTCTCTTTTGATCAAACTCAATATGCCTTATAAACATAAGCATTTGCATTAATATATCAATGAAACATCAAATCATTACATAATATAATAATTCCCTATTCTCAAACATCCATATCCAATTCATATTATACAAAACCCTTGGAACACATTTGTATTCTTAAGAACACATTCATCTTGAACATACCTTACATTTCAATATTAGACACATTCTTCATTAACCATATATTCTTTAAGTAATCACCTTAATTATCAATCCATAACTACATTAACTTTTACTCAATTAATCTAACATCATCTAGGCTCATTTATAACTCAATTAAGTTCAATTAAACTATTATCAAGTACTTTAAACATATATATTCCAACAATTGTCTAAAACCAACATTTTCCCTTCCTAACTACTGCCCACGATCGTGGAGTACCGACAAAAGCTATCAGTTTTGCCCACAGTTGTGGGATGGGTGCCACGATTATGGCCTTCCTATTGTCTTGCAAAATTCTAGATTTAACACCTTCATTCCAAATTCTGAATACCTTTATTTCAATGCATATATCATATCTCATTCAAATCTTATCCATTCTTCAATCCCTTATCAAATTCATGTCTAATTCCAACTCAAAACCATTCACTTGATAGCTCAAAATCATAGTCCTTCATGCATCAAACCAAAACAGAAATTATCGTATAAGCATCATTTTTCCAACACTCAATTACCAACATCATAACACATATTTCATGTCAATTCAACCATCATACAACTTGTATACACATATGCTATCAATTCAACTATCATACAAATTGTATACATATAGACATCCTAATTCCATTACCTTCTTATCTTCAAATTCCTAATTCAAAGAACAAGCCAAACTAGCCTTCTAAGCAATGGACACAAGTTCAAAACCCAAGTGAAATTAAGATGCTCTTAAAACATCAAAAGATAGCAACATAGAAGATAGCATGAGGTAGCTTTCTTAATGCAATATCTTGCAAGAATTCTAAGTGAAATTGAAGCAACAATTCAGGGCTGAGAGAGGCTGAATGGTCTCAGTGGAGATGCGTCAATGAAGGTTGTCAAAACTTCTCTCAAGTTTGACACTAAGTTGCTAGGTGCCTTAATCTTGGAGATGCACATGTCACCAAAGCATGTGTCACATTTGTCTTCCCTTTAAGTTGAGAAATGTCACACATCTATTAGGCCATTTGTCATTTAATCATTTATGCCAAATGTCAATGCATTAGCCATGCCAAATGTCAATGCATTAGCCATGCCAAATGTACCAACTTGTCTTATCACTTGACAAAATTCAAAAAATATACAATTCACTAATCCATATACTTTCAAGAATATGTAACATTTCAACTAGGGTATAATTGGGGGCCTTACAATTTTCTCCCCTTTAAAAAAATTTTGTCCTCAAAATTCATACCTGATGAGAATAGTTGAGGATATTGAGCTCTCATGGTTGATTCTGGCCCTAAGTTGCTTCCTTGAGTCCACGGTGTTGCCAGAGTACTTTAACTAGAGGTATTTGCTTAATTATGAGTTGTTGAAATTCTTTGGCTAAAATAAATACAGGTCCTTCCTCATAAGTTAAATCTGGATGTACTTGAATTTCTTTTACTTGAATCTTATGCGTATCATCAAGCTAATACTTTCTCAAAATGGAAACATGAAATATAAAACACATCATGCAACTTGGCTAACTCTTCAAGAAGGGCTAATTGATAAGCTACTAGTTTGACTCTCTTAAGAATCTCATAAGGACCAATATAATATGGGCTGAGCTTATCTTTCTTCCTAAATCGAAGTATGTGTTCCTATGGTGATGCCTTCAGGAATAACTTATCACCTACTTGATACTCAATATCTTTTCTTTTTAAATTGGCATAGGACTTCTGCCTATCACTGGCAGGTTTCAATCTTATTGAATAACTTGAACTTTGTCTTCAGTATCTTTCATAATATCAGGCCGATCATCTTGTTTTTAATTAATTCAGTCCAACATACTAGAGTGCTACATCTCCTACCATATAGGGCTTCATAAGGCACCATGCCAATACTAGTTTGATAGCTGTTATTATAATCAAACTCCATCAGAGAAAGATAGTTATCCCAACTTCCTGAGAATTCTAACACATAACCTCGAAGTATATCTTCCAATATCTGAATAACTTGTTTAGATTGTCCATCTGTCTGGAGATGGAAAGCAGTACTAAACTTGACTTGAGTAACCAAAGCCTATTGCAAACTTTTCTAGAATCTCGAAGTAAATCGAGGATCATGATTAGAAATAATAGATAGTGGCACCCCATGCAACCTCACTATCTCATTCACATATAGGTTTGCATACCTACCTAGTAAATAATTAAGACGAATAAGCCAAAAGTGAGTGGACTTGTTGAACTTATCAACAATCATCTATACAACATCATCCTTCCTTTGAGTAAGAGGAAGTCCAGTGACAAAATCCAGGATAATGTTATCCCATTTCTATTGAGGAGTCAAAACAGGAGGTAATAAACTAGATGGAACTTGGTGTTTGAGCTTTAACTTGCTGACATGTCAAACATTTAGATACATAATCCACTACTTCACGTTTCATTCTTGACCACTGGTAATGTTGCTTTAGATCTTGTTACATCTTATTTCCACTAGGATGCATTGTAAAGATGATGTGGGCCTCAAACAATAACTTTCTCTTCAATTCATCATTAGCTGACACACACAATCGATTTTTATAATATAGATCACCATCTCCTTTCACAGAAAAGTTTGGTTGTTTGCCTTCGCAAGTCTCTAAAATAAGTTATTGCACCTTATCATCAACTTTCTGTTCAGCACAAATTTCTTGCCTCTAGGTAGGCCTAGCTTTTAATTAAGCTACTAAAGCCTTATTAGATACAAGTATCCTTTCACTTTATTGTATTGATAGTGTTTAAATAGCCTTTCGACTCAAGGCATCAGCCACGATATTAGCCATACCCGGATGGTAATCCACAATGCAATCATAATCTTTAAACAGTCCAACCAACGTTGTTGTCTCAGATTAAGTTCTTTCTGAGTAAGTAGGTACTTCAAACTTTTATGATCAATAAAAATTCTACACCATTCACCATACAAGTAGTGCCGTCATATTTTCAAAGCAAACACTAATGCTGTAAGTTAAAGATCATGTGCAAGTTGGTTATATTCTTGAGGCTTCAGTTTCTTAGAGGCATATGCAGCTGCCTTTCCATCTTGCATCAAAACACAACCTAAATCATTTCTATATGCATCACTAAACATAATATATTCCTTACCAAAAGTGGGTTGAGCCAACACAGGAGCTTCAGTAAGCATTCTTTTTAGTTGATCAAAACTAGTTTGACATCTAGCAGACCATTCATACTTCACTCCTTTCTATAGTATTTTAGTCCAAGGGGATGCTATAACTGCGAATCCCTTCACAAAACGGTGATAGTAGTCTGCCATTTTCAAAAACTTCTTATTAAGTCAAGAGGATTTTATGATGATTAATTTTGATGACAATCAAATAATAATAATGTTAGAAATAAATGAATGTTTTTTATAAGTGTGTTAAGTGTGTAGAAGAAGAGGAAAACACAGAAGAAGCACAAAACACAGAAGAAGCACAAAACACAAAAGAAATGAAAACATAGAAGAAGCGCAAAGCACAGAAGTAGCGCAAAACACAGAAGAAGCAGAAAACACAAAAGAAGAGGAAAACATAGACGATACAAAGAATAAGATACGCTAGTACGTCAGACAGTTATTTAGTCGGAGTTAGTTACATAACTCAACTAAATAACGGTTATCAAGATTCAAGAAGCAGTTATCAAGAATCAAGAAGCAGATGGAGACTTGGGCTATAAATACTAATCGTAGTCGAAGATTAGACAATCTTATAACCTTTGAAAAATCATTGATCTTTAAGCTTTCAAGTGTTTACTTAGAAAAGAAAAATTCTGTAGTGTGATACTAAGAGAGCTAACCTTGCTGTAACAAAAGCTCACAATATCTTTCTAGTGAGAGAAAGAAAATGTTAAGAGCCTAGAGAGGCCAAGTTAGCAGAAAGAATACTTTGTGTAAAAGACCTAAAGAGGCTCTGGAAGGGAAGAAAGAATACTTGTAATTTTTTGAAGTATAGTGAAATACTCAGACGAACTCTAAGGACTAGATGTAGATCACGGTTTGGGGTGAACCAGTATAAAAATTGCAGTGTCTATCTTCTATTCTTTTACTTTAGTTTATTTTGTTGTTAAACAAGTATATAGAAGTTATTTACGATTTAACTTCATAACAATTTTCGTATAATTGTTGTGATATTCTTTTAACAAGTTAGAGAGTTCTTAACAAGATTTATTAAAGATTTTGTATTCACGAAAAGAATACACAATTTAACTCCCCTTCCTGTGTATCTAGTTTATTGTACGTAAATTCTATATTAACGTGTGATTTAATTCAATTGGTATCAGAGCTCGATTTCCAAGAACCACCTTTACAAAGTGAGGACAAAGATCTATGGATGAATCACATGTTTTTATAGCTGAAGGTGCCTCCGTCACAAGACCTCTTGTGTTCAATGGTGAAGATTATCATTATTGGAAGGACAGGATGCGGCTCTTCATAGGATCCACACACACTGATCTTTGGGATATCATCGAGAATGGACCATATGTACCAATAGATGATGAAGGAAATACCATTCCTCGTAACAGATGGTCAGTTGATCACAAAGCTAGATTTCAACTAAATTCAAAGGCCAAGTTCTTTTTGAGTTGTTCGTTAAGCAGAAGTGAATATGATAAAGTTCATGGTTACGAAATTGTGAAGGAGATGTAGGAAACTTTATCCATCGCACATGAAGGCACAAACCAAGTGAAAGAGTCCAAGATCAATATTCTCATACATCAGTATAAGCTATTTAAAATGAAAGAAGATGAGTCTATTGATTAAATGTTTGGACGATTTCAAACTACCGTTAATGGAATTAAAGCTCTTGGGAGAATCTATGATAAACAAGACCATATGAGGAAGATTCTTAGAAGTCTGCTGAAAAGATAGAGACCCAAAGTCACTGCAATACAAGAAGCCAAGGACTTGAGCAAATTAAAGCTAGATGAATTGCTTGGTTCTTTGAAAATACATGAAGTAGAGCTTGATACTGAAGATAAATCTAAAAGAGACAAATCCATAGCATTAAAGGCTGATCAGAAAAATCACAAGACTCAGAGAAATAGAAGTTCTTCGTCAAAAGCATTAAAGATCGAAGAAGTCAAGAATGATCATACTAGTGAATCTGATCATGATTCAAGTGAAGATGATGACGAATTATCTTTCATTTCAAGAAAGATTAGACGGATGTGGAAAAAGAAAGAAAAAGGAAGTAAAAAATTTTCTTTTAAGAAAAATAGCAAAGAAGAAGTCAAGAACGAGAAGATCTCTATCATTTGCTATGAGTGTAACAAACCAGGACACTACAAGTCTGAATGTCCGTTGCTTAGAAGAGAACTGAAGAAAAATAAAGGAAATAAAAAGAGTATGATGGCAACTTGGGTAGATTTGGATTCATCCGAATCTAATTCTAATTCAGAAGCATCAGAACAAGCAAATATATGCTTGATAGCCAAAAAATAGGGTGACGAGGAGGTAACTTCTAACTTTAATGAACTTCAAGACTCATATTTAGAATTATTAGAAGATTCACATGTTATACTAAAATAGTATAAATCCCTAAAACGAAAGTTTGTCAAAAACTTGAGGAACACGGAAGTGTTAGAAAAAGAAAACGTTTGTCTTAAGAAACAAGTTGACGAAATGAAGAAAAAAGTATCTATTGATAGATCTGAGGAAATTAGTCAGTTGAAACAAAGGATTAATTCTCTTTCAGCAGATTTACCAATCTTTACTGCAAGTACGAAGGAAATGAATGACATGATTGGAAATTATCGACACCCTAGTGACAAGAATGGTCTAAGGTTTATTAAAAGCAATACTTGTTACAAAAAGAAGTTTGTTCCTTATGGAAAGAAATTTTACCAGTCTTCTTTTTATCACTCTATGAATAATTATAAAACTAACCCTAAAGGACCCAAGAAAATCTGGGTACCTAAAAAGAACATAATATCTACTGTAGATCTCCTTCCTTAGAAAAAGTAGCCAGCACCAATGGTATTCGGATAGCGGATGCTTGCGACATATGACAGGAAGAAGGTCTATGTTCCTAGATCTTTAAGATAAGAAGGGAGGATCAGTAACTTTTGAAAACAACCAGCAGGGCAAAATAGTTGGAATTGGCAAAATCGGTAAAAATTCCTTTACATATATTGATAATGTTCTGTTAGTTGAAGGTTTAAAATATAATTTTATTAGTGTAAGTCAATTATGTGATTCTGGTTTTGAAGTATCCTTTAATCAAAACTCTTGTGTAGTAAAAAACAAGGACGATTCCATATTCTTTTCTGCCAAAAGACGAAACAATCTTTACAAGATTAATTTAAAAGATTTGTAAAGTCAAAATATTTCTTGTTTTATATCAACAGATGAAAAAAAACTGATCTGGCATAAAAAGCTAGGTCATGTTAGTTTTAAACATATTTCTAAGTTGTTTAAACATGATTTGGTAATAGGTTTACCAAAAATAAGTTTTAACAAGGATTTTGTGTGTGAAAGTTATTATAAAGGAAAACAGTTAAAATGTCCTTTTCTTCTAAAAATATTGTAACTTCATCTAGACCTTTAGAGTTGTTACATATAGACTTATTTGGTCCAACTAGGACATTAAGTCTTAGCAGAAAGAAGTATGGTCTCGTAATTGTTGATGATTTTACTAGATTTTGTTGGATACTATTTTTGTCTCATTAGGATGAATCTTTTAAGTGTTTTAAAGTTCTCTCCAAAAAGTTATAAAATGAAAAGGGAATTTCTATTGCTAGAATTAGAAGTGATCATGGTGGTGAATTCGAAAATGAAAAATTCAGAATATTCTGTGAAGAGAATGGAATTTTCCATAATTTCTTTGCTCTTAGAACTCCACAAAAAAATGGAGTTGTAGAAAGAAAGAATAGGACGATTCAGGAAATGGCAAGAACCATGCTATGTGGAATGAATCTTCCTAAGTATTTCTGGGTAGAAGCTGTAAATACAGCTTGTTATATTCAAAATAGAATACTTGTGTGACCATTGTTGAATAAAACTTCATGAGTCATAGAATGGAAGGAAGCTGAGTATATCTTACTTTTATCCATTTGGTTGCAAGTGTAAAATATTGAATACAAAAGAAATTCTAGACAAATTTGATTCTAAGGTCTATTCAGGAATTTTTCTAAGATATTTATTATCTTCTAAAGCTTATAGGGTTTATAATCTTGCTTCTAAATTTGTTGAAGAATCTATTAATGTCAAGTTTGATGATAGTTCTTAACCAGATAGAAGTAATGATACTGACAATGAAACCCTAGTAGTACCCTTGGTTGATAATAAAGATGTGTCAAAATTAGATGTTCCTCTAGATAAAGTAGAAGATGTTCCTAAAAATTCTAGTCTGAAAAAGGACTGAAAATATAAATCTTCTCACCCAGAAAATCTGATTATAGGAGAAACTTCAGATGGTGTGAGAACTAGGTCTAAATTCAGAAGAGAAGTAAATGTAGCTTTTATTTCTAAAATAGAGCCTAAGAAAATTGATAAAGCTCTTTAGGATGAAGCTTGGATTTTAGCCATGCAAGAAGAGTTGAACAAATTTACTAAGTGTAAAGTTTGGTCTTTAGTTCCCAGACCCTCCAAAAATTCTATAATAGGAACCAGATGAGTTTTTAAGAAAAAACTAGACGAGTCAGATAGAGTAAGTCGTAACAAAGCTAGGTTAGTAGCTCAAGGCTATAATCAACAAGAAGGAATAGACTGAAGTAAATCACACGTTAGTATAGAATTTACGTACAAGAAATGCGATACACAAGAAGGGGGGTTGAATGGTGTATCCTTTTTATGAATACAAAATCTTGATAAGGACTTCTCTAACTTGTTAAAAAGATATCACAAAACTTACACGATAATTGTTACGTAGTTAAATCGCAAATAATTTCTATATGATTGTTTAACAACAAAATAAACTGAAGTAAAAGGATAGAAGATAGACGTTGCGATTTTTATACTGGTTCACCCCAAACTGTGGGCTACGTCCAGTTCTCAAAGTTCGTCTGAGTGTTTCACTATACTTCAAACAATTACATGTATTCTTTCTTCCCTTCCAAAGCCTCTTCAGGTCTCTTACACAAAGTATTCTTTCTGCTAATGTAGCCTCTCCAGGCTCTTAGCCTTTTCTTTCTCAGCTCTCTTAGTATTGCACTACATAATTTCTCTTTTCTAAGTAAGCAATTGAAAGCTTAAAGATCACATGATTTCTCAAAAGTTGTAAGATTCATAAGAATGTAAGATCTTCGACTAAGACTATTATTTATAGCCTAAGTCTCTAACTGCTTCTTGATCCTTAATAACTGCTTCTTGAATCTTGAAAATCGTTATTTAGTTGAGTTCTGTAACTAACTCTAACTAAGTAACTGTCTGACGAACTGGTGTAACTTTTTCTTTGTATCGTCTGTGTTTTCAACTTCGTCTATATTTTGCACTTAGTCTTTGTTTTCCACTTCGTCTGTGTTTTGCTTTGCGTCTATGATTTCCTTACGTTTGTGTTTTCCTTGCGTCTATATTTTCCAATTCGTCTATGTTTTGCTTTGTGTATGTGTTTTCCTCTTCGTCTGTGTTTTGCTTTACATCTGTGTTTTCCTTGCGTTTGTGTTTTCTTTGTGTCTATGTTTTTCTTGCGTCTGTGTTTTTGCTTCAGCACACTTAACACACTTGACAAATCGTTCATTTGTTTCTAGCATTATTATTATTTGATTGTCATCAAAATTAATTATCATGAAGTCCTCTTGACTTAACAATCTCCCCCTTTTTGATGATAACAAATATTCATAATTTTAGAAAGATCAAAGTGAATGAAACTTTATTCAGATAATGAATAAGAGAACAATAAATGAATAAGAAGACAACAAACAAAGAATACACATATGTATGATATCTTCTACTTTTCTTCTTTCTTCTGTTTTTCTTCTTTCCTCTATCTTTCTTCTCTTTTCTTCTTCTTTTCTCCCCCTTTTTTTTTAATCTTTTCTCCCCCTATCTTCTTCTTTTCTCCCCCTATTTGTTATTAATTAAAAAGTTTACCTCAGATGCTTCATTATTTTAAAAAACATGCATTGCATATCAGTTCTGATCTACTTGAGGTCTTCTTCTATTGAAACTTGTAGATAGGCTACTTCCTTATGTAGATCACCAACTGAATCATTCAAATTATCAACCTTAGCATGAATTTCTTCAATTTCCTTCACTAAGGCTTCCTGACCCCATTGCTAAGAGTGTTGTACTTCTTCCATTCCAATAGTAGTGGCTTGTTGAGGTGCACTTGATGGATAAAAGTTTGTAGCAACACAAGTTTCTGAAGGTATAACATCTAGTTTAATGATTTTCAGAATAGAAGGTTTGAAAAATTGTTTTCCTTCAGGGAGATCACGATCATCAGGTCTAGGTAGTTTTGGAATAGGTTTTCCAAGAAGGTAAAGGATATCTTTAATTGAAGATATATAATTCAAAGGTCTAAAGTGTATGATCAGGTGTACAAAAGTCTCTAAGTTGACAAAAATACCTTCAACCTCGATAGTTTTGCACTGTCTTTTAGTCACTCTTCGAACTACCTGAGAAGTTGCATCTGTGGTGAAGCGTCCACAATTACTTCCTGATGCTTTTGAAATATGGTGTGAAACATAGATTCCTCATGATTGCTCTACATTGCATGCTTCATCTATGTTTCTCAAAGCTTCTTGTATTTGTTCTTCTATAAGGTCACCTGTTTTTCCTTTAGGGTACATCTTCTATTTCCTCTTTTCTACATTGCGTACAATGTTTGAAGCTCTAGGTTGTATGTCTGATACAATCTTGATCAATGTTCTACTCGTAACTGGGTAGATAGTGTATCGATCTTTAGTCATCTTTAATGGATAAGGTTCTGACTTTTTATCCCTCAGAATCCCATATAATATTCTTTCTTCATGATTCAAAAGATGTATAGACTGATTATTGATCAATATAGATTCAACTTGTACCTTGACTAACCTTTTCATAGATTCTCTTATTGTAATTGAGCTTCTGCTTCTAATAAGTACCACTTCTTCTATCACCTTCATTCTCAAGTCCTCTTTTCTGATAGGACTATGAGATACGACTCTGTGTTCAACTGATTTTTCCTTCTATTGACCATTAGTTGAAGTACTTTCTTTTTGATTGGTCTTCAACTTCTTACTTTCTTCTACCAGTCTAGAAGGTAGTTATGGTTGGGGGGTCTCTTCCTTTCAAACTCGAACTTCCTCTTAATTCCAATCTCTTTAGTTGGCTTTGTCTGCTCTTGTTGTAAAATTGAGACTAAAGACCTTGTAGCCTGTGGTGCCTTTTCTATCTTCTCAGAATCTTTACCAAGAGTCAATCCTTCCCCTCTCTTCTGTTCATCTTGTTGGACAGTTAATAACCTTGGTGATCTTTTTGATTTTTTAACTTTCTCAAAATCAAGTGTCTCTGCCTTTCTTTTCAATGACACTTGTTTGTCAGATAGATGCACCTGACTTTCTTCTCTTTGTAACATAGTCTCAACTTTAGCTCCTACCTCTGACAGTTTCTTCTTCATTTCTTCTATAACCATTCTTCCTGAGGATTGAGATTTCTTCTTCTCTTGGGAGTAACATTTCCACTCACGCTGCATCTGATAACATGCTCCCCCTCCGTCCTTGCTTTCACCATAGAGGTTGTATGCTTCTTTTTTGGACTTTTCAATCCCATTCTACATATAGTCCCAGCATTTATAATGCTCTTGATATTCATCTTTGTCCTGTTTCCTCTGTCAAGAAGAATTCCAGAATCTCTAAAGATTCTTGTTAACAATGTGCCATATGGTAAGGCATTAAAATCCTTCTTCGTCTTCATCATATACCTCAAAATTAGGTGTGGAAGATTTATCACCTGATGATTGAGTAAATAGAACAGGCATTGTTCATCTACTATTAACACAACGTTCTTCGATCCTATTCTTGGTAGAATACAATGAAAAAGTATAGAATGTAGAACCCTAGCCTTCGGAACAAGATTTGATGCCTTCTTGTCC
>JAOSBN010175461.1:0-19942 GCA_027563595.1 Erythroxylum suave | reverse complement strand
AATTAACAACAACAATAACAACAACAACAAAACTACTTACACAAGCTACGTAAAAAGCTTGGCTAAAACCCTAAGAGGTAATTACTATCTATTTACATTTTTAGGCTTACTATAAGAGGAAAAAGTTAAAAAACTTAAGGGAACTACAAGGATTTCTTTACAAGGGATCCTTCATCTGAGTTCTATTACGTCAAAGTTTTCTATTGTGGGTTATGTCCTTAGTAAAAAATGGCGTCATTTTTTAATTTTTAAAAAATATATATAAGTGGACCGGGCTGGCCTAGCCCACCTGTGGTCCATCTTACCATAGGTTGGTCAACCCCGGTCCGTTGAGCCACGAGTTAGGCTCCTATTCCAACTCCTAACCATTCACTGACACCCAACCATCACTACACGCCTATCACCTCTGCATATTTATTGCCCTTTTACTAGAAATTGCCTATAAAATCCTTTAAAATAACTACTCATCCTTACTCAGCTCCAATAATCACCCTCTCTTACCTAGAATTTTCACCTAGAATTTTCCTAAATATTGTCAAAAATTGCCCAAATCTTCAGATGCTCCTAAGTACCAACCTTCTTCTCTAGTAACTACTGTTCGATAGGCCACTGCCTCAAATTTGTAATGTTTTATGCATTAATAGCAACCCTCCTTGCAAGATCATAAAGAAAAAAATTGAAAACAAACAAAATTGTTAAGACAATCTCTGTCCCTTATTTACAAAGGGATAGTTCAAGCAAGATAGCGTCTTCAATTTTTGCTGTGATTTCTTCGAGTCTTTGACTTACAATGCTTTGGCACTATGAGTTTTGTTTATCCCCAACTAGAAAAAGAGAATACAAATTTTTTTGGGGATTAATTCTCTCTAAATCATTTGTTTCATCATATTGAAAGCATCAAACTGTTTCTAAACTATGTTGAAAAACAAAAATTTTCCTTTTCTTTTTAAAAAACTTTGGAGATTGAATTTTTAAGCCTCATCTCTTGTTTATTTTCTCAAGTTGTCTTAGAGCCATTAGGGCATTGTTGTGCTTGTTTTGTATATCTTATATTAGGTGTTAAGGTAGGTGTGGCTTTAACTTCTTATAATAACATTAGGGCAAGTCCTCTAGTGAGTTTTAGGGCAAAGAAGAGAGAAGATGTTTGCAAATCACTTATAGGTTCCTAAAAAATTGAGACTCTTACAACGAAGTCATTAGAATTAGTAAAAATATTAGATAAATATAAGATGCATATAATGTGCGTCCAGGAGACAAAGTAGATGGAGGCTAAAGCGAAAGAGATAAATGGGTTCAAAAATTGGTATTTAAGATGTTCAAGGTAACGAAATATTGTATGTATCTTGGTTATCAAGTAACTCATGCATCATATTGTAAGAGAAAAGAGGACCAATGATATGATTTTTTACTAATCATATTGTGGTGTTTTGTGTGCTTATACATAGCAAGCAAAGTTAGAAGAACAATTTAATCACTAATTTTAGGAAGAACTAGATGAGGTGATATAGCAGATTCCCTATAATAAGAAAGTTATTCTAGAAGGAGACTTTAATAGAAGAACTATTTAATCACTAATTTTAGGAAGAGCTAGATGAGGTGATTTAGTAGATTCCCTATAATAAGAAAGTTATTCTAGAAGGAGACATTAATGGCTATATAAGGGTGTCCTTATATGGATATTTTTATGCTCACGAGAGTTTCAAATATAGATATAGGAATGATAATAGGACTCCTTTGTTGGACTTTTTAGTGCAGTTCAATTTGGTGTTAGCCAACTATTTCTTTAATAAAAAAGAGGAGTATGTGACCTTTCGTAATTGTACTATAAAGACTTAGATCAATTACTTACTTGTAAAGTGAAGCGATCAACCTATTTACACAGATTTTAAGGTGATACTTAACACACACCCATTAACTCAATATAGATTATTAGTCATGGATCTTATAATTAAATGTTTGAGAAGGAAGAAAAGTTCTTATAAGTGCACTAAAATTAGATGGTGGAATTTGAAAGAGGACAATGTAAGATAACTTAGGGATAGAGTAATGTATGGAGAAGAATATAAACTAGAAGTAGATGTTAACTAGATGTGGAAAGTAGTAGTGGCCCTTTAGGGATAAAGCTAAAGAAATATTGGGAGTTTCTAAAGTCCTAGGGATGGTAAGAAGGAGTCTTGGTGTTAGAATGAAGACATATAAGAAAAGGTAAAGATTAAGAAGGATGCTTGTGAAGATTTATTAGATAGAAACACAGATGTAGAGAAGTTAATTAAAAGATTAAATTACCAGCTAGCAAAGAAATAGATGAATAATATAGTCTCAAAATCTTGTAAAACCTACAAGAACTTATATCAAACATTAAAAACTAAGGTTGGAGCAAAGGATATATTTAAGTTGCAGAGAGGAATGAGAGATTTAGATTAAGTTTGTTGTATAAAGAATGAAGCAGGATAGGTGCTTATAATTGAAAATGACATCGAGAGAAGATGATGGAGATACTTCTATAGCCTTTTTAATATAAATGGAGTTCACAAAATTTCCTTAGAAGATCTTAGCTCTTCTAAAAAATATCTTAGCTTCACTTATTACTGGAAGAACATGAAAGAAGAAATTAAATGAGCTTTAATGAAGATAAAGAGTGAAAGGATAGCAGGACTTAATAAGTTACCTATAGATGTATAGAAAGACTAAGAGAAGAGGGTTTTTATTTTATTAGCCAAGCTTTTAATGTTATCCTTAAGTCCTTCAAAATACTAGAGGAGTGGAAACTTAGCATACTAATCCTTCCCTGCAAGAACAAAGGGGACATATAAACTTGTAACAACTATAGAAGCATCAAACTACTTAGTCACATTATGAAGTTATAAGAGAGGGGAACTAAGAAGAGAGTGAGAAAAAGTGCTCTTATCTTGGGGAACCAACTTAGTTTCATGCTAGAAAGGTTCACAATAAAAGCTATATAACTCCATAGATAATTAATGGAATATTATAGGCGCAAATAGAGGACCTTATATATGGTTCTCATTAACTTAAAAAAGGCTAATGACATGGTACTTAAAGAAGTCATATGGAGGTGTTTAAAAGTTAAGGGGGTTCCTATGACCAAATATGTTGGTTATTAGGGATATGTATAAATATGTTAAAATAAAGTAAGCACGATAGGAGGAGATATAAAGTATTTTTCTATGAATATCAGGCTACACCAAAGATCTTCGTTGATTTCCTTCCTGTCTGCAATAGTTATAGATAAGCTCACCAAGAATATCTAAGGGGAAGTTCCTTGGTGTATGTTGTTTATTGAGGACATTGTTTTAGTGGATGATAAGTGTGTATTAGTACATGTTTTTATAGGTAATTGACATGTGTTTTTTAGTATAATTGCTATTTATTGTTCTAGTTTAGTATTCATTTTGTATATTTTCAATAAGTTTGATTTCCATTATTGTTCTTGTGTGTTTGATGTTAATTAAGGGTAAGTATTGACTATTTTGTATATGGGAAAGAAGAGGGAGTAATTTGAGGTTGAAAAAAAGATAAAATAGGAGAACAAAAGAAGAGTGAATTTGTCTCCAATTCCTACATTCATGGGAATCATGCACATTGTTGATGTCTCCAATTCCTCAATTTTCTGTCATTTTAATCTCTTCTATTCTTTGTAAAAATGGTTTATTTAATTGTTGATGATGTTATGGAGACCATGTTTGGCTCATTTCATATTAGGGATTGCTTTTGAACTATTTTGTAGAACTATTATTTCATTGAATTGAATGCAGTTGTCTTTAATTATTGGTGATTTTATTTGTTATCTTGTAACAATTTGAGAGAGTGAGTAAGATGATATATGTGTAGGATTGTACAACGAGAGTTGGCAATCTATAGACGTACAATTGTCGTGTTAATTTAATAGTTAGAAGAGAGATCTCGGCTAGTCAGTTGATCACCCATAGGATAGTTTAATAACTAGTTAAATCGGTAGAGTCATTAGGTAGGTTGATTCCTGTTAATTCGATTAGGGACATATAGTTACACCTTAAGAGAGGGTAATTAGTACATTTGAAAATTTAGGGTTAGACACAATTTAATAAATAAAATAGGAGGGAGACAAAATAGGGAAAAAGTAATCTCTAGCATTTATATTCTTGAATTCAAGTTTTCTACAATTTCAGTATTGTCCATTGTTTACATTAATCTTTTAATTTAATTTTCCAGATTATTTGCATTTAACGATTTCATTTCTTAAACAAAGTTGTGTCTAAATTAAGCGGTGTCTAGGCATCAATCCCTGTGGGATCGATATCTATTTTCTTAGCGTAAAACAAGTAGATAGGTTTTACCATAAAAAATTATCTTTAAAAAAATACCAATTAAGCTAAAAGTTAAATTCTAACATCCAACAATTAGGGGAACCATAATATATTGGGCAGAGTGTTGGCTTATCAAATAGGTACATAGCCATAAGTTAATGGTGGTGAAGAATAAAATGCTCTGTTGGATGTGTAACCTTAAAAGAAGAGATAAGGTTAGGAGTGTAGTAGTAAGAGACAAGTTGGGCTAGCAAACATTGATCGTAAGTTAAGGGAAACAAGGCTTAAGTGAGTTAAATATCTTAACAGGAGACATCCTAACACCTTAGTGAGAAGATGCAAGAAAATTGTACTTAGGGATTATAAGATAAGAAGAGGAAAATCTAAGAAGAAATGGGAGCATCAGACTGACTACTCTAAGAGTGCGCATCCATAAACTAGTTACTGGTTCAAATACCATAAAGAAACGTAATCAACATTTATTGGAGAAACCAACCCCAAAGATTTAGGGATAAAAGTGATTAGTGGTGACCTTTGAATAAGTTTCTTCCACTTGATTGTTTTTTTACTTTTGCTTTTACATTAGTTTTAATTTTACTTATTTTTATTGTTTATTTAATTGGTTATTTTAATGCATTTAAAAAATAATCGTTTTTTGTGAACCTATTGGAAGCAACCTCTCTATTAGTTAGAGTTAAAGTTGTGCACTTTGGACATCCTTTGACCTTCCACATCAACAAGATTTCTACTAAAATGTTGTCATTTTCATTTTTTTATTATCAAAAACATTGATTGATGCCTCTCTTGGTTCGACAATCTCCCCCCATTTTGATGATGACAAAATACTTGTCATTGTAGAGAACAATAATAAAATTATGCATATAAATAACTATCAAGATAATGATAAGCATAATTCAATATCAAGAGTAACAATATCAAAGAAATGTAGATATGTAGATATCATAAATTTGCTCAAGCATAGTACATAAAATGTCAGAAATACAAAAACGAAAAAATAATTATCCTCCTGAATTTCATTACTCACCTTAAATGTTATAACTCCTCTAAATCTTATATCACCAATCTTTCTCCACCTTTTTGAAATTATTAAAAAGAAATCATTATCTAAAATGCAAAAAGTAAAGTGTCATGGTTCAAACTAACTTATTAGAAATAATCAAAATGTATTTGATTAAGAATGATAAACTTTCTCACTAAAGGGTGTTATGGAATATTTTAAAAAGTCAAATAAAAGGTCAATTATAATAACAAAAAGTCCTTAATTGTGTCTAATTTGAAAATTCCCTAATTTTGGTATTATACATAAGTTAAACGATTCGATTAAAGCACAAGGGCAAGTTTTGACAAAATTATAGGTTGGAATTATAACAAATAAAAGCGTAATTATAATATCCAACAATTAATTTCATGAAAAAATGTATAATTTATAAATACCCCAAAATTTAAAAAATAGAAACTTGAAAACATGCCTAAAATACCCAAGTGAAAAAAAATCAACGTATTAATATAAATGAAAGGGAAAAAAACCTTAACTCCTTTTATAATTTAACTATGAAGGCATCCATTTGAAAAGATAACTTTTAATTAAGAAAAGATTGAAAATCCCCAAATTTGAAACCCAAAAATAATGAAATTTGACTATTATGCAATTTAATAAGATTTTTCATGAAATGAGGGATGATGTTTTCGACAGAAGGGAGCCAATTGTTTAAGATTTTGGAAGATATAAAAAAATAACATGAGAAATAGAATAAAAGAGGATAAATAGAGCTTCAATTGTGAAGATTAGTGATGATGATGATTTTATGTTTTAAACAGTTAGTGGATGGTGTAGCTACGGGTAGCAATGACAAGTACAAGCTGATTCCATGAGGATTACAATTACTAGTCATTATCATATTTCTATTATTTAGTCTAACAAATTATTGTGATGATAATAAATCAAATGTAAAATTAAAATAATAAACTAAAAAGAATCAATAGAATTAACTAACTAAAATGAAGATTAAACTAAGAAATAATCAAAGAAAATAGTAGAACTTGGACTTTAATTCCCCACAGAAATTTTCGTGTAATCATGATTTTACTACTCAATTAACTCAATAGTTTATTGGATCATGGATATTCCTATTTTATGTTAGTATGTTTGGTTTAAACTAATAACACCTAACTCAGTTGATTAACTGAATCACTTTCTAGTTAAAACCCTTAGGATTGCATAAATCAACTTGTGAATTTCACTGTTAGATTTGGCCCTAATCTAGAGGATTTCTGTTAACCTATCTCTAGGTGTCCATGAAACCCTTTTCAACTACTGTATATCTATTCATAGAAAAGAATTGTTTAATGTCAATTGTATGAAATCATACATGACATAATACACTAACCACATTAATTGAAAGATAATTAAGAATGTATAATTGAATCTAAATAAAAGTAAATAAGGAATTACGTTAAAATAAAATCAATACAAGGTCTATCGCATGGTTCATCTAATCTAAATACCCAAAAAAGTTTGGTTCATAATCACAGAAGATATAACTTCAAAACTTAGGAAAAACTAGAAAACTAAAAGAGATATGATGAAATCCGTTTTGATCTTCATGAAATCCACTTTAGATTAATGGAAATCCACTCTAATTATGTTTCCTTTCTTATTCTTCGTTCTTTCTATTGTCCTAGGCCATTAATATGTGGTTTTTTGAGCCTCTATTGAACCTCATACAACCCATTTGGATCTCCCTTTATTTTCTCTTTATTTTGTCCCTTTATAAATTAGGATTTCTAGAGTGGACATGGTCACTCACATGGTTGTATGCATGATTGTGTCCCTCATTGCTTCAATTATTCAAAAATTACATAAAACACTCATGGACACAGTCATGTCCACCTCTAGACAGCTATGTCCCTTAAAGATAACATCAATCTTTCACTTTTCTGCCTTGATTATGTTTGATTTATGCTCCTTTTGAGATGTAAAGGCAATTAAGACGTAAAAATATAACTGGAGTGAATTAAAAAAAAAGAAACTCATAAATAAACAAACACAATACAATAAATATAAGACTAGAAATATATTTTATTTAGCATTTATCAAAATTCCCAATATTTAGGCATTTGCTTATCCGCAACTTAATAAGCAACAACCAAAAAGAGCATTAAACAAATTAAAGATGTCAAACAAGATTCTCCATCGTTCATTTAATTGTAAAATTTATTGAATTGTTAAGCACTTAGTTACTTGCATCAAATTATAAATCAATCCAATTAACTCCATAATTTTTCAAATTTCAACTTAATTCACACCGTTTAGCTTAATGTATAAAGTGAACATACATGATAAAAATACTAAAACCTTTAAGCATTTTCACACCTCTTTTTAAAAACAAAAAAAAATTTAAACAATATAAGAGCATTTAGAAACTTCTTTGAAAGGTCACCTAGTGTTTTGACACGACAATCATAAATACCCTAGTTACTCAACTAAGTCACTGACTTAAATAACTATTAGCAACATTCTTTAACTTTCAGCTTTTTATTACTATAAAACTACTACAATGAATTTATATAGGCATATAATATTGTTTTATTATTATTATATCTTTGGCAATAAAAATGCTCAAAATTTTTCATATTTAACTCATTGCATGTACAAATTATACAAAAATTATCACAATGCAAATCAAATATCCATTCTTAAAATTAATGAAATCAATTGAAATCATCTTAATCATCAAAACTCATAACTATTAGCCTAAACAAATCAAATCATAATCATAACTAAACTCATAAAAATCACATTGGTAATCAACCTCTTTAATACAATTCCCAAATTATTTATTATTAAGTTAATTATAACAAAGTTAACAAACTTGACTACTAAGCCCATCCCCCACACTTAAGTTGTACATTGTCCTCAATGTACAAAACATGTAAGAATAATGAATAATATGAAAAATAAAGGAAGGGCTAGGATAATTGTTACTCCCCTGATAGTAAAAGATTTTTAACCTCGTCTATTATTGTTAACTTCCATCTAATGCTGGTGAGATATTTTCTACTTTAATGCAAGGGGTGATGATGATTTCATAACTTGTTGAACTCTATCAAATGTTAAGTAAAAAATTAGAATCGTAAAACTAAAATTGAAAAAATAAACCACAAATGAAAATCCTACAAACTACTTAATCAAAACAAAAACCTAATTATAAGGTTTTCCCTCAGCTAGTGTTTTTTTATAGGTCTTACATTTATACTTCTCAATAATTCCTTCTTCAACTTAGATCTATAGTCAGTGTCTTGCTTGCATCTATTTTCCCATATAAAGGTTCATGAGCTTGCAAATAAGGCATATACTGTAAGATAATAAGGTCATAACGTAATAAAACCAAGTGAATCTATTAATGTCTTTTTTAGTAGCAAACTATCAATATAATAAGTACTTCGATCTTTCTTTGACCCTGAAAGGTGGTCTTATAGGAAGTAGGAGCCCTCTATACCTAAGATGACTTTTAATAATTCCTTAATAACAACCTTATTTGACTCATTCTCTTCATCTTCCTTTATCCCTTCTACCTTCCCTTGAACAATAGGTTCCTCCTTTGCATCTTCCTTCTCTTCTTCCTTCTTTCCTTAAACACTAAATTCCTCCTTTTCTTTATCCTCTAGCCCCTCTTCATTTTATAAAGTTTTTGTATCCATATAGTCCCTCAAATTTAACTTGGTGTATCTAGATAAAGCACCTGACTCTTAAATGTATAGAAGGTAGTTTCATGTAAAGCAAACATCTTTCATAAGGACATCAAAAAGACTTTGATAATCCTCTTACTACCGTTGTCCTAGAAATCTAGATGAAGAGTGATTGTTCCATGCAAGCTTTAATATAGATGATAAGAATTTTTCTATGGGGTATGTTAAGGCTAGTTTTGCATGCAAATTGAGTGCTCCCACATATATTTTAGTGTATAACATTCATGATTAGGGTGATCACCTCTATAAATATCACAATATTTCATAAATACTAGAGAAGCTTCTAACTAAAAATCACCATGCCTCTTGTTATGAGGTTTTAAATTTCCCAAAAGGGATGGCATTCTTTAATCCCCTTAAGAATAATTTCCTCGCCACACTTCCATTATGTTTAATGGCTATAACCATTAATACCAAATCATAAAAATAGGCCACAAACACAAAATCAAGAAAAAGAGCTTTAAAGATAAATAAATAAATTAATAAAATATAAAATGAAATAAAAGAAAAGAAAAATAATCATTGGAATAATAGAAATCAACTATATTATAATCCTTGGAAATAATGTCAAAAACCTGATGTTGATGATTTTACGTTTTAAACTCTAAATGCAAGGTGTAGCTATAACTAGCACTGGTAAGTACGAGTCAATCCCAAAATAACTGGAATTACTAATACTTAGTGGCTTTTTATTTTCTGGTATGACAAATTGTTATAATAATAATTAACCAAATGAAAATTTTAAATAATAAACTAAAATGAATAAACACAATTGGCTAACTAGAATGAAGATTAAAGTCAGAAACAATCAAAGAAAATAATAGTACCTAGACTTTGAATCCCCCCAAGATTTCTCATGAAATCATGATTTCACTACTTAATTTAATCCATAGTTTATTGGATTGTTGAAATTTCTATCTTATTTAAATATCTTTTTTCTAGACTATTGACACTTAACTCTTGGTTGATTAACTAAGATTTCTTTTTAACAAAAACCCTCTAACATTGCATTAATCGATTTGTGAATTTTGCTATTAGTTTTGAACCTAATATAGAGGATTTATGTTGATTTATCTCTATGTTTACATGTAGCTCCTTTTGATTATGGTATATCTGTTCATACAAAAGAATTTCTCAATCTAAATTGCATGAAGTCCTATATAAAATAATATTCTAGAAATATTAATTCAAGGATACTAAAGAACAAATAATTAATTCTCAATGAAACTAAAGAATAAATTAAGTTAAAATAAAATCACTACAAGGTTTATCTAATCCAATTACCAACAAATTTTAGGTCGCAATCACAAAAGGTATAAAGTTAAAACCAAGGGAAGACAAAAAACTATAAGAGATATGATGAAATCCCTTTTGATCTTAATGAAATCCACTTTAAATATGTTTGCTTTCTTTTTCTTTGTTCCTTCTATCATCCTAGGTTGTCAATATGTGTTTTCTTGAGCCTCCCTTAAGCCTTCTATGAACCCTTTTGGTCTTTTTTTTTCCTATTTTCTCTTTTTTTTCCCTTTTATAGCTTAAAATTAGGGTTTCTAGAGTAAACATTATCTCTCACATGACCGTGTCCCTTAATCTTGTTTTAATTCTTCAAAAATCATACAAAAAACATAATGTTTTGTTTTTCTGCCTCCACATAACAGTGTCCCTCAAGAACAACTTTAATCTTTTATTTTTCTGCCTCGATTCTATTTAATTTTTGCTCATTTTGATCTACAAAGGAAATTAAAATCTAAAAATATAAAAGAAACTATTTAAATATTAAACACAAAAAAATTGCACTAAATATAGGATTAAAAATATAGCCTATTTATTATTTATCAATTGGATGACCATATAGCTTTACTAGTTGACTAGTGTTTATCGTTAACCAAACCTATCAGCCTATTATGGTGCAAACTCACTAGAATAAAAGTCTCTATAGGAAAAAGCTATATTGGTTTATCACTAAAATATATTGGTTGACTAATAGAGGTGGGTGGTCAATTAGTATATGTAGCCAAAATTCTCTTTAACACACTATAAAGGAAATTATCTTAAGAAAAGTTGACATTAGTCAATCACTTAAAGACATTTGTTGACTAGTGTGAGTAAGTGGAGAACCATAATTTACAAGAACAAACTCGTTAGAAAGATAGAAAACATAAATTTTGGTTACATTGGTTGATCACACTAGGATATTGGCCAATTAATGTGTTTTGAAAAGTTATAAAATAGCTTTAAAACTTAAACAAAAACTATTAAAACATATAACCAACCAACTAAATATCAATAAAAAGGAGTTAAAATCATATAAGGGGCCTTATCAAATAGAATTCCCTTATAACTAAATAAAAATTATTATTGTTCAATGTATTAGGGAAATTATAATCCTATTGACGTGAAATCCAACTTAATAATCTTATTTTAAACATAATTTCATAGTCTACGTAGGTATCAAAGTTCACACTATAAAAAAATCATTTCTTATTCATAGTCTAATCCCAAACATTCGTCACAAATAAGTGTAAAACATCATATATTTCTAAAATATGAACTAATAATTTTCATTTGTTGAACATTACCTATTAATGATTTAAATGAAGATTTGAATGATGAATCATCTTGAATTTTTAATCCATTAGAAGGATATCACCCTCCTCATCACCCTCACTTGGTTTAACAATTGACTCTTTTGAAAAGACCTAGTGGCTAAATTTTCTACATCTTACAATAAGATCTTCAAGACTTTCTTTAGGGTAACAATGTTGGATTACTCAAGAAAAAATACATAGCAATGTCATTAATACTTAATTTAATAAAAATACATAGACATGTCATTAATACTTAATTTAATAACTACCATCTCTACTATGTATCATTTTCTCTTTATTTTCTAGTAGTCTTATAAAACAAGGTGAAAAAAATGTGTTTTAGTAACCTAAATAAGCTTAATTCTTTGGTTGTTAGGCTCCTTTTCAACCTATGCTTTTAAGCGTTTGCTTGACACTTTTTGTTTAAGAAAACAAAATATATCAACATGTCCATACTTACCAAAAAAATGAGATAATACGATACATAAGTGATGATGATGCATATATGCATTTTCTAGATATTTGCATGCAAGTGGTTCTTTGAGATTTAAAGGGGTGTGAGTGGGTATACATATTATTCTAAAAATTATAAAATTTCTTCCTTTAAGAGTATTGCACACTATGCTTTAGTTATGAGCTATATATAATTTTCTCTTTGGTTGAGCCTTAGTTGATGTGTCATGTGCATTATGGTTAGATGTAGATGCTTTATGCTCATTAATCATTTTAGGAAATGGTTTCTTAAAAATTAGCTTTAGTGGTAAAAACACTCCTATAGTTATATCTAATTCCACGCCTATCATTGGAATTCTTTTTAGCACCTATTATGTTTTCAAGTTTCTTATTTTTCTTTATAAACTTAGACAAGGAGTCCTTAAGGGCATCAAACTCTTGATATAGGATTCCATTAGAAATACTAGTCCAATATACCCACCATAGTACAATTTATCAGTCCCAAATGGCAACCAAGAGGGGAGTGATTGGGTGTTTATAAAATTTAACATTTTTAAAGCAAAATACTCAGTTAGCAACAATCAAAGTAAATAAGCATAAGGAAATTGCTTAAGATAATTAATTAAACATTTAAACAATAATTTAAAGAGGATTGGAAGAGAGAATACAAACCAATTTATAGTGGTTTTACAAACTCTTACTTATGTCCATTTTTAAGAAACTTTTTAGAATTCCACTATAATTCTTCTTTCAAGGCAAAGAATAATCTTTGTACAATATTTCCCGGTAAAGAGAAACCCTTTTTACAATCTTATTCTAAGGTGAAGAGGAAACTTAATCTAACTTAAATCATCCCCAAATATAATAATATATTTCCCAATCTAACTATTATAATTCAAAGCTCCTTACTTTTGCACTTGATAACTTCAAAATGGCTCACTCATACAAATACGAGACAATGATACTCAAATGATTTAAAAATCTTAAATATCAAAGCCTTCCTGAGAGTTTGCCAAGATGACCTTTCCTTTGGACTGAGATAAGGGATCGAAGAATGAGTCGATGACTCATAGGCAGTTGCTTGCTTAAGGAAACCCATTGAAGTCGTAGCAAAAGCGAGTCTAAGGCAATTGTCACTACTTATGGACCCGAATCTGGGTAATCTTCTACCAAAATATTCATTAAGCAGCAGAAGCCCTTTTGAAAGAAAGTATTCAGGAACAGATGGAATGTTTTCCACTTCAAGAGAAAGTAGAAAGAAATTGGTTCCTTGTAATCTAGATTTGTGCATATGACACCTAAAACCTCTTTGATACTAAAATAAATGAGAAAAAACTTATTTATAGTGTTTTGGAGCTAAGAACTAACCATTGTAATGGCTACATATAGAGTACTAATTAACCATTATGTTGAGTTAAAGGTATCAAATTCACTAACTTTTAGAACACTGATCAATTAGTAGGCATATTAGTCCACCAATATAGAACATTGATTGACTAATACATCAACCAATGTTACAACAAACTCACAATACAATAAATTTAACAACTTTAACTTATATTGGTCGACAACTAACCTATATAGATTGACCAACTACGCCAAAAACATAATTTTAAAACCTTTAAATGCTCAAAACCAATTTGTTTATTCCAATTATGATTTAAACACCTCCCAATATATCCCCTAACAAGTGTTTGAAAGATTAAGATATTTTTTAATTAAAATTTAAAGCTTCAATGAATGTAAAAACTTATACGATGAAGTGAAATGAAATGTTTATAAATGGTGAGCATTTTAGAGAATTAAATTAACAACTTGAGATTACAATTAATTTCACAAACTAAAGAATGACCTTAATAAGCCTTAATCTTCTCTTTCTCTTTGATATGTAATTAGTTATTAATACATTTAATCTATGACATTTACTGATTAATGCTTTAAAATTCTTATGACACTCACTTTAGGTTATATTTGAATTTTGGTACAATTTGGAAGCATAATAGCTAAAGTGAGCCAAAAGCATACTTGTTGAGTCATCTTCTCGATATTCACACTCAATTGTCTTTATGGAACAAGAAGGAGAAGGATTAGAGCAAGAGGAGACAAGAAAATGTCAAAAGGAATGAAGAAGGGCACATTGTTATGCCATAAGATAAGTCTCACAAACATAAAAAATTAGTCATAGTCGTGAGAGTGTTTCACTCCCAAGAGGGCGTGACACACCTTGTCACACACACCCGTGAGTTGGCACCTATGCACCTGTAAACCTAGGGGGGGGGGGGGGGGGGGCGGGGGGGTGGGTGTGTGTTTGGTTTGGTTTTGAAATAAGAAAGTAAAACTAAAATAATGAAAACAAATTAAAGAAACATTTAAAATGATGAAAGTAGAGAATTCGTTAGGAATTTGGTTCATTAGTTCTAACTCAACCTACACCCTAATTAAACAATTTTCATTGATTTGTTATTCTTTTACCTCTTCTAGCAACCGTTAATCATCGGTTAATGATAAGCTTTACTAACCCTAATTTTCCCTTATGTTATGTTTAATCAAGATATGACTATTAATCAAACTTAACCACTAAATAGCTTAAGATATGATCTCTATATTCAATTGGGCATTCACATTATGAATTAGAAAAACCAATTAATCAAGGCAACAACCACATACGATAGGGTCATTTAACCTACAATATGTTATCCTTAATGATTACAAACCATTAGTCACTACCAATGAATTTCAATATAACAATTATAAATTATATTGAAATTCTAGCAATGGGTTTACAACAAACTGATCCAATTAATGCATTCAAATCATCTTTTCACAGTACCCAAATAATAGATACAGGATAACACAATCAATTTCTAAGAGAGAAAGAAACAACAAATACAAGGAAGGAATTCTTAACTGAGTAGTCAGCGTCAATGTTGCCTCCGAACTAGCATCAGAAAGCTAGCCCTTTATGGGTATCTCATTCTTTCCCAAAGCTCTCCTATTCTCCAATTGAAAAACACCCAAAACTTTCATAAAATTTTGTGTCATCACACTCTTGATTATATATTAGAAAGCTAGGTTTAAAAAAATGGTGAGCTGGCTATAGTCATACCCATAAGTTATCACTCATCAGTGTGAGAGCACCTACATATTCTCTCACGCCCATGCAAATCCATGCATATCATGAGTTTTCCATCCCCTAAAAATCTCTTCTTTGTCATGCTTTTCTAGCCTTTTGATTAATCTCTAGCCAATCATACCACCTCTTCTTTTTAGTCCTCACATTTGCTTATTCTTGAAAATCAAAGAGGATCAAGAGCAGCTACTTTTTTTTTCTTCCTTATCCAGACCCCCACCGGCAATTGTCATGCACCTCCACCTTATTTTTACAACCAACCACACCACTAATGTTACAACCCTCTCCTTTATTTTATTATCCAATGGCTAGTTCTAAATGTATGGGACAAGTAGTATAAATGGTAATAAGAGGTTTCTTATTCTTGTAATCCATGGCTACTGTAATTCACTAATGGTTGTGACAAAATTTCAACAAGCAGTGAGTGGTCTTTATGCTCTTCATTCTTCATATTCTTTGTAATTTCAGCATATATCTCTTCTTTCTTAGCATTTTCCTGTCTTCTCTTGCTTTTAATCTTTTTCTTCTTGCTCTATCAAGACAAGTGAGTGTGATTCTTCATAAAATGGCCTAAATAGTGCTTTCGACTGACTTTAGCTCCTTTGTTCTTCCAAATTGTGCCTAAAACTATATATAAGTCAAAGTAATTATCTTAAGCAATTTTATAGCATTAATCGCTAAGTGTTATGGAATAATTGTACAATCAATTAAGCACCTACCAGAGATGTCGGCCCTGGATGAGAGAAAAGAAAGAAGAGGGAGAAAAAAGAAAAGAAAGGAGAAAGGAGAAGAGAGGTTCGGCTATGGCCATGAAAAAGTGATCAAAACCATTTTTTATGCTCTTCTACCTCCAATCAAGCATCTAACAATATTTCGTAACTATCTAAGTGAAGAGGAAGAAGAAAATGGGTAGGTAAGTTTACCAATCTTGTTGAAAATTTTGATTTGTTAGGTTATAGGCTATATTTGATTTTAATGGTGAAAAATGCACACTTTTGATGAGATATCAAGGTTTTATTACATTAGAAGTAACTAGGAGAAGAAAAATCAAGAAAACCTAATGTGTGAAGCCTTGGTCAAACTTGGTCAAAGGTTATATCTATTGCCTAAAGTGTTATTTTGTCATTCGATCATTTAGGGTTAATGAATGACATTAGGAAGTCCGTTTAATGATGAAAGGATGAAAGAAAAATCATTGAAATGATTAGATTAGTTTTCGACCAAGGTTAGGGTTTTTAATAAGTTACGATCCAAAATTTTATTTTGATGTTTTATGATGTTTATAGCGTGATTTTGATACCAATGAAGTAGAAAAAATGAAAAAGAATTGATTTGGAATTGGTTTTGGTTGAAATTTAGCCTAGAGTGTTTGATTTTGTAAAAAAAAAACTAATAAAATGTTATGGCTTAAATGTGTGTATTAAAATGTCATAGAAGTGAATTTGGATTGGTTTTAAGTGTTAGAAATCAAATGGAATTGAATTGGAAGAGGTTAGTGTAAAATATGTTAAGTTTAGCCTTAAAGGCATTTTTGGTATAAAAGTATGGTTATGATGTAATGACTATGTGAATATGGTTAAGGAAGGTCATTAAGCATATTTTTGGTATTGGAAGATTAAATGAAATGTTATGTCATTAGTTAGAGAAAAATTCGTATAAGGAATTTATATGTAAAGTAATGAAGTTAACATGGTTTATGGCGTATTTGATTGAAAAACGTGTTAATGAGTTGAATGTATTCATAATAAATTTTCGGATTGAAATAAGAAACCAACAGAAGGATTTTGAAGTGATGAAAAGGAAACTAGCAAGTTGTAAGTGTATTTAATTATTTTATATGACTAAATTCTTTGCAAAAGAATTGATGACATGTGAGTGTATTTAATTATTTTATATTACTAAATTCTTTACAAAAGAATTGATGACAAGTTAGTGTACTTTAAATTGAGTTTATTTTAATGGTTTTCATTTGATTATGAAAGAAATATTTGTGCTAAGTTTTATGCAAATGATATTTTACAAATGAATATTGCTAGAATAAGTGTATGCTTTGGCAATATATGAGTTTTAATTTGAAAGTTAAATTTAATATGATTATGAGTTACATTGAAATAATTCAATTATAAATCCTCTCATACTTGATTTAGAAAATAAGATGAGTTGTTAATGAAAGTGTTGTTTCTGCCTATGGTACATTGCTAGGCTTTATACATGTTATTATATTGATATATTTATGGAGATTAACCAATTATAGGTAAGTGATGCAGAACCAGCTCCGTGAATAGTAGTTAACTGGTCACGAGTAAGCGATGTAGAACTAGCTTCGTGACTAATAAGTGATCTAAAACCAACTCCGTAACTACCAGTCTATAGCGAGTAATCTGTTGTGGGTAAGCCATGTAGAACCAGCTATGTAACTAATGGTTAACCAGTTGCAAATAAGCGATGCAGAACCAACTTCATGACTTTAGGCCTAGTGTACCATATGATAAAGAAACTAATGGTGGACTATGTTGAGTAAGAAAAGTCAAGAAATAATAATGCTGCCACTATTTTTTTAAAGTGATTTGAGAGGTACCATATAGTTTCAATTATAATGGTTGGCTTATTTTTCAATATAAAAGTTTTCAAAAAACTTATTGCCACCACTAAGGAAAAAGAAAATAGAAATATTTATATGATGAGTTTAATTTCGAAATAGTATTTCAAAAAAACTGAAATAGTGTTTTACGAAATGTTATGTTATTATTAGATTTGATAATGCACGAATATATTTTCATAACAAATTCTTTACCATGAGCATTATGATTGTATGGGAATATTACAGTTATATTGCTATGAAAAGTTTAAATTTTTAGTGAATTGATCAGCACTCACTAAGCTCATTTATCTCACTCTTATTTCTATGTTTTTATACAAACCACCCTAGATATGCATACTGGTGATGTAGTAATTGGTACTTCACTACAGGATTAGTTATATCATCGGATGTTGCTTTGCTTGTGTCATTTTATAGGAACATTTGTGTAAAGAATGGATGTTTATAAGGGCTTTTAAATGAAATGCATGAATATGTTTTAGCTTTTTAAAGTTTATTATAGTGAATGTTGAGAATTATTTATTTAGAGTTGCTTATGAGTATACTTGAAGTCCAAAATTTGTAATTGAGAAATTGATATGAATATATAAGTGTTTTGAAATTTTACAAGGATTTTGAAAATTTTGGAAATGTTAAAATGCATTCGTTGTATTGTTGAAATTTTTAATAAAATGATTTTAAAAAAATTCACACTATTTTTTGCGCTTTTAACTTTTAAAGTATAAAACGTTTTTAACAATTAAATGGTTTGGCTTTGCGAGAACCCTTCAGTTGAGTTAGATATCGATTGAAAGGATACCGTAAGATTGCTAGGAGGGCTCCACTCAAGTTCTAGAAGAGAATTTCAAGATGGCTCCTTTCAATAAGTTTTATACATTGATCAGTAATGTAATGAAACAGTGGAGAAAAGAGTCTTAAATTCTTGTATTGAGACATCAAGATAACTAGTGCTAAGCATATGTTAAAAATGATTATAAGCAAGATATTTCATTTGTTTAGGATCTGAGGAAAAATTGCCCTCAATATTAATTAGATAAAAGATTATGTTGATAATTTTTCTTCCTATCATAGAATTATGAAAGAATTTTGTGTTCCTCTACCCTTTTCAAGTTAAAGAATGTTTGTTTCTTATTTAAGTATTAATAGGTAATAATGATTTTGTTAAGGGTAAACTATATAATTATTAATAATTATTATCTATTAACTAAATAGTTGAAAAACATAACAAAATCAAATAGAAAATTATAGTTACTTATACTTTAGTTAAATTTAAAAACATTCTTTTACACAATTATATTTCTTTGTGTAGCTAAAAGAGAAGCAATTTTTTAGACATTTTTCGGTGAAAATTAGTGCTTAAGTATATTCTCAATTATAAAGTGATTAGTTTGCATCCTAGATAACATTTTGATGGATTAATTGAAATACATCTCTAGATAATTAGCAATGACATATTATAGATATTGATAAATTTCGTAAAGAAAGCACATTAATTAATATATTCATAAAGAAATTTTAATTTAAAGAAATACTAAACTGATTGGCATAAACTGAAATATTCAACACAGCAAACTAGAAACTCAAGCATGCATCTCAATCACATATAATTTGTGTGTAAATAAAATGCATGTATATCATTATCCATGAGTTAGCAACAGAAGCATAAAAATAAATACCTCCGGCCATTGCTCCGGTGATGTCCAGCTCCTCTGATGGTTTGAATCTTCTAACCTCTTCTTTTCACAATGCGATGGTGTCTCTTGTTCTATGAAAATGAGGATAAGGACCCAAAACCTATAAAATCACTTCATCTCTTTTGCCCATCACAGAAGAAAATTAATAAAGCATGGGTGTTATTATGTTTGTGAATGAAGGGTTAATCTCTAATGAACCATACTTTAAACTGTAGGAACAGTGGGAAGATTTAAAAAAAAAATTTACATTTTCCCACTTGGTCCATTTAACCTAACACTAAACATAACAAGAAACCAAATATCTAAATCATGGCGATAGGTCCTCCTCTTATAGTGAGTATTATCTTCTATGTATTACATGTATAAAATTTCTCATTACTAGCCCTTAAACTTAATGAATAAAC
>JAOSBN010175442.1:0-19944 GCA_027563595.1 Erythroxylum suave | reverse complement strand
TTTTACACTGATCTTGATTTATACAAGTCTTCAATTTAAATTATAACACCTGAAACAATTTCTTAATCATTTCTATACATTTTATTATTATCAAAACATAAAGGGATTTGATTTGTCAACCACCATTGGTCCAACAACTTCCCCTTCCTTCAAATATCATTGGAGGTGCCAAAGTGTTAAACTCACCCATCTCCTCTTTGCTGATGACATACTGATGTTTTGTCAGGCAGATTTGTTCTCTGCTCAAACATTGCTTGACTCTCTATGTTCTTTCTCTATGTTTTTTGGTATGGATTCAATTCTTCCAAGAGTCAATTTTTTTAATCCCCGAATGAGACCCAGTTTGCCCACTGAATGGCACTAATCTCTGGTCTCCAGCAAGGCTCTCTTCCTATAAGGTATTTAGAGGTCCCTCTCATTACAGGACGTTTATCTAGGAGGGATTGCCTTCCCCTTCTGGATAAAATAGATAATAGGATCAATAGGTGGACTCATAAAAGCCTTTCATATGCTGGTAGAATCTAATTGGTTATCTCAGTTCTTTCTTCTTTCCAAGTATACTGGTCTTCCCATTTGATTCATCCTTCCTCCATTCTGAAGGATATAGAGAAGAAGCTTAGGAACTTTCTATAGGCTGAGAGTGTAGCTTCTAAATCTTATGCCAAGGTTAAGTAGAACGACATTAGTAGATCTAAAAAGGAGGGTGGCTTAGGAGTGAAACACTTGTCCACTTGGAACCATGCTTTGATAGGTAAACGGATTTGGAATCTATTTGAGGATAGGGAGGCTTTGTGGGTAAAGTGGGTGCACACTATTATTCTAAGAAGAAGCAACTTTTGGAGTGTCCAACCCACTTATAATAGTACTTGGAGTTGGCGGAAAATTTTATTTGTGAGGGATAGGATGAGGAATCAATTCAGATTTAGGATTGGCAATGGTATATCTACTCTTTTATGGCAGGACCCCTGGCACCTAAGAGGCATCTTGCAGACCTTTTCTTCACCAGGGGAGATAAATCGTTTGGAACTTCCAATGACAACACGAGTTTTAGAAGTCATCAACCAGGATAAGTGGAGTTAGCCAGAAGCTTCCTTAGAGCTCTTCAGGAACCATGAAGTACCTTGGTATCACCCAAATAGTTTCTGCCCAGATAGTTTGGAATGGCTAGTTGGACCCACTAGAAAGTACACAACTGTTTCTACCTGTAACTTTTTGCGACCCCCTAACCAGGAAGTTCCATGGTATAAGCTAGTGTGGGATAAAAACAGTAGGCCTAGGTGCTCCTTTATCCTTTGGCTTGCCTTCCATCAAAAACTTCAAACCCGTGACAAACTTCCCTACCTTTATATTCCTATCCATTGTTCATTGTGCCTTTCAGCTAATGAAACCTTAGACCACTTGTTTTTTGGTTTCTCATTTTCTAAATCAGTTTGGGATCAAAGCCTCACTCATTTCCACTTAGAATGCCCAAGTCAGCCTTTCCTCCCGTCACGTCTCACTTGGTTTCAACGAGCCTCTAATACCCGCATATCAAACCTCTTCCCATTGCTGCTTTCTACGGTGGTTTACCACATTTGGTCTTAAAGGAACGCTAGAGCCTTTAAAGATGAAGCCAAGGATATTGGGAGTGTCTACCTCGGCGTAATCTCCCAAGTTAAGGAACATCAAGCCCAAATACTGAGAGGAGGTAATTAACTGAGTGCCTATTTCATTAATTTGTTTTACAGGTTTGCCAACACAAGGGCTACTATTGGTTTGTTCAATCGCGCCTACAGTCGGTAGCGAATAGGGGCCAGATGACCCAACATGCAATGTACACTACAGCGGCACCCTCTTGGGTATGGTGGTGGGTTGTGCTCTCCTTTTCTTGCCAAATTCCTATATGCTACAAAGACAAGTTAATTTCTTCATTCAATCCATTTTAATCCTTGCTGTTGATCTAGAAATTATGAATAGAATTCATAGTTAGTTTACTTTACTTTTATGTTTGTTGTTCTTAGAATACTTGGTAATGTGCGTGTGGTTGGTAAAGATGTATCCTCTTCCAAGGTCATCTTAGATGGTATATATGTATAGGTTGGTTGTTGTGGCTATTTTGGTATTTAGGGTACAATTTAACCTAGTGTTCGTAATTCAGACTACTATTTTGGCATAGCAAGAGCATTGCACTTTTGGCAATCTCTTCATTTGTATATAACTCTTATTTTTATTTTATAAATTTCTTTGATTTACCCAAAAAAAAAACAAATGCTTAAGTATAAGGAAATTTGATAAGTGCTAATTAGGTTATATTTCTAACCTGAATTTTAAAGCATCTTGCCTATGTTTGGTTGACTTTTATAGGATTTGGTACTCAGTATAACTTATATTTTATTTATAGGCCTTATTTTAGCTCCTTAATAAAGAATGAATGAATTTAGGCAAGTTGAAACTAAGTTGGAAATGTTTTAATATAATTTTAAAGGAACAGTTCGGAACATGGGTCACCATCATGACATCATAATAAAGCCATATTGGATGTCGAGCAACACAATTCCAACATAAATTTGTGTTCAAGACCCATGTTAGTGGTGTTTTTCTATAAAAATTATAATTTTTTGCTCGAGAGAGTAAAATGAGACTAGCACGGGTCTATGTTGGACTCGTATTAGTTGTGATGCTTAAAAATTTTAGATCTTTTTTATATAAAAGACAGAGCTTTAGTTGGAAGAGAAAAAGACATCATTAGATATATGAATTGGAGTATACTTAGACAAGAATGACTCTAATTTAAAGAGGAAAAAAGGATTTTGATCAGGATTCAATTGAAGATATCAAGATTTCAAGATCGATGAAAATGAGTTCTTATATTTTATGTTCTTTCTTGGTTGTTGCGGGATTTCTTTATTCTAGTATGAACTAAAACAAGATAGATTTAAATTGAATAAATCCTATATCTATGTTTTTAGGTTAACTCTTTAGTTTATTGACAAAATAAAGTTCCTTATGAATTATACATGATTACTTGTTATTGTTGAATTAGAAATTTCTAGCATTTGATTCAATTTTAGAGTTCATATATAGGATTAGAAAATCATATGTATGACTAGATTATGGAATGAATAATGAGAGTTGTATGAAATCCTATGTATAGGGTCACATAAAATTTTTGGATTAGAGTCAAATCTAATAACAAAAGAGATTTCAGTCAATCAACTTAAGAATAGGAGTTGTATTTCTTAAGAAAGAATATAGTTGCAAAATTTTGAAATTTCTAGCAATCAAAGAAACTAGATTTAATATTTTAAATCAAAATAAGTTTAACGATAAAACTATTTTAGAGAAACTTTATATTTGGATCTTGTTTATCAACTGATTGTTTCATTCTCATTTATTACTTTAGTTCATTATTTTATATTGTTAATTTTATTTCAGTTAACCATTCTTTTAGATTAATCATTCATTTTATTAGATTAGATAAACAAAAAATGGTTATTAATAGTACTTATAAACCTGGAGAGAATGATACTCGTATTCATTAGTTTATACAATAAGAACAATTGATACACTTGACTAGTTGATCTTTAGTATTATTTGAAAAATACACAATCATCATTTTAAAGAACTTACTAATTCGTAATTATATGTTCTAAATGTAAAATTTATTTTAAATTTTAAAGGTAATATTATATTATAGTAAGTATTGTCTGATGAGATATGTAAAATGATATTATCTACTTATCATTAAACCAAGTTAATATCTTTTTCATACAAGCAATAATTTATTAAATAATATTTTAATACTTTAAACAGAGTTATTCTTTCCTCTTACTTCCATTTGCTATCAATAACATGAGCAAAGAAGGATGGATATTCATCTTTTAATGCTTGATATTAGAAATCAAATAAAGATAATTAAGGGATTTGAAATTTCTTAAAATTAATTTTCTTTTCTGAATCGATATTATTTGTGAGTAACCTAGTTTTTGGCTAACATATTAAAAAAGAAAGTACTCATTATACATTTACAATCAACTCAAAAAATGAAAGAAGCTTGTTAATGAAAACTATCATTTTACCACCTTAAGAGTTTAAGGATTTATCTTTTGAATTCAAATTTGGTTTGTGAGGTTTCTATATTACCCAACTCTAACTAAAAAATGTTTTGAGCTCAGATTTTAAGGTTAAGTTGTGCTTATGAATTTACTCTTAAAATATGAGTTCTTTAATTTTTAATTTTATTCATTAAAATTATTGATTTATACCATTTTACAAAAAAATTACCTATAATTTAGAGACATAAAAGTTTAAGTTATTATTATTAATATCCTTACAAAATGCTAATCACAAATTTGTATGGAGATTACTTTTTATGTCGTAACTTTTTTAATATTTTAATGTGATATATAATCTAACTTGTACACTTTTACAACTTGTTATTGCTCTAAAAAAGTATGGAATTTGAGGCGCAGTTATTTAATAATGATTTCCCCTATTTTAAACATATTTAAAATTAAAATATAAGAAATGAAAATATATTACAATACAATTGAATTGAATGATAAGTCAAAGAAAAAGAAAATCAAGTGGGATCTTATAAAAAAGTTGTTATCTAACTAAGATTGTTATTGTTAGACTTATGGAGCTCCTAACTCGTGATTTTAACGATAAAAAATATATTATCACTAATATTTTTATTTTAATCTAATATGTTAAATAATCAAGTAATGTGGGAAAGATCATGTTCAATCATGCAATTTAAGCGAGCTTTAAAGAAATCCAAGTCGAATAAACTAAGAATAAGAAATATTGAAGTCATTCCATATGTAACAAATCACCGAAATATTTTTTTAATAACTTCATCTTAGTTATTTCATGAATTTGGAGTTTAATCATTGAATGCTCATTTTTATGAGAGGCTTAACGCATAAATCTTTTCATAATTAGAACATTTTTTAGTTTGGACTTTAAATAAAAATTTTGATCGTAAAACAAACTTTGGAGATTTTTAAAATGATTTTGAATAAAACTTTCATCAAAATAAGGTCAATTAATATTTTTAAATTGTTGAAATGTTGAAAATATTTTTAAATAATAGTTTTTATGGAGGTTTAGTGAATCTAAGGGCTTGATTTAGATAGCCTAACTCAAGAACTTTTAGAAATAAAAAGGTAGCTTTACATGAGCTAAACGTTTGGTTAAATATATCGCAATTGAATTGTAAGAACTTTTGGCATACTACATAGTTGTTAAGAGCTTTAAGCAACTAAAGGATGCATTTAAATGCAAATGTTTATTGGATAAACTATATTGAAACCTAGTTCATTGTTGTGAGCCAAAAAGGGAAGAATTAAGTTACATAAAGTTATGTTAGTGTAAAAATTGAGAACAGTTGATTGAGGCATACTGTGAGAGTTCCTCTTAACACCGAACAAGATTCCTCTTGACTTGTAGTTAAAGAAGACGATTATAAGGGTTCTTCTTAATCTTTGACAAGAAAGATGATAAAAAAAGAGTTCTTTTTCACCAATTAATAGAAGAAAGAAGAAATAAAATTCTTAAGTAAAGCATAGAGAATGAACATAAGCCAAAAATTATTTGGCCTAACCCTTATAAATTTATTTTATTTCTCTATTCTTACTGTCTTTGTTATTATTGTATTTGTGATTAATATTATGTATGTTTCAAGAATTTAGTAACAGATGTGGCTATAGTCACTATTTTGCAATATCAAATTACAATGGTTGTTGCATTATAGATAGCAGACGTTATTTATCTGAAGTGTATCATTTTAATAGACCAAATAAACAACACATATCCACTGATATGTAACATTTTCGATATTTAAACTTATAATTGGCTCAAAATTGTAAAGACCATTCGTATGTTTGTGCCAAACCTGTTTTGGGAGGGTATTAACCTTGCGAAAGGTGCGCCAACCATGCATGTTTTTATGAACATTATTTATCAATTAGATATCAGGTCGTTGGACTCAAGATTTTTGTCAAATCAATTAACCAAAGTACTATCAAATAGTTCACCAGTATCTTAACTTGAAGTGCGCATCCGCTGGCTGGAGACTTAATTAAAGACAGTTGTGGATGATGAAAGGACAGGAGGCATATGGTACAACTATTTGCTACCTCTCATCCAGTTGTCATACATTCGGGAAAAAGAACGGACAAAAATTTAGGCTGGCATATATATGTGACGGAGACAAATGCCAAGGACATATTTGTCTCGAGGAATTGTCTAATTAAGAAACCTATAGTTCTTTCCCAATCGTTCAAATTATGGAGGTTATACTGGATGGAGTAAGCCAATGATGAAAGATAATATACCGTTATTCAACACTCATCTATATTCCATTCAACACTAATCTATATTCCATTTCATATAGACAAAAAATCTAATAATACCATTAAGTTGTTTTGAAATGTAAAAGGTTTGTTGAACACTAAATTCATTAGACTTATTTGTTAAAGGTGATGACACTTTTTTTTTAATTTCGTGAGTCTCCTCTCTAAATTAGTGAACCATTGTTAAGTATTTAGGTTAAAATTCTTGAACTACTAGAAGGCTTTTACCCTTGTGCCATATCAATAAGGTTGGAGTTTTTCATATAAGTAAGGTTGGAGTTTTCTAGGCGAATAGACTCTAATAATTAAGTCAATATAGGTCACTCATCCATTTGTTATTTGTTAGATTTTTGTATTATTTTTTAAATAATTACATCTAATAATCATCACTTTTTTAGATTTATTATTTCTTTCTTCCTTTTAGATTATCAGTTTGAGTTACATTCCTCAGGTGGGATTCTTTTGGCTTACTAAAGATGAAATTCCCTAATCAAGATAAATCACTGAGTGTAATGGAGTATGAGTTATAGCACGTGGTAGGCAAACTTTCAATGCTTCAAAAGCGACGAGTTGGGATGACCATAGACATGAATAAAGTGGATGTAGTTCTAATATGGAATTTTCACAATATTGCTGTCGAATAGTAGACAACTTCAAGGTTGAGTTACATAATTAGTTCTTGAAGAAAACCCCTATGTCTTGTCTCACAAACTACTAAGCCTAAGAGAATAGATTTTATCACAATATGCATATAGATTGAAAAGGATAAAGAGCTTCCATATTCACTTACAACCAAGAGACTGAGTCTAGTGATCTTATGGACACTGAAATACGTCTCTCCTACCTTAGAAACCTATCAAGGACTAGCTAGCACGATAGAGGGATATGATAGACTATTTAAAATTATCACTTACTTTGAAATTTTAGAGTTAAAAGTCTCCTCTTAAAAGCTAAGTTTAAAATATTGGACTAAAGAATAAGGTAAGATCATGCCCTGGTAGGTGAGGTTGGTATTGATAGAGCTTGGACCCTTTATATCTCAAAACTTTTAGCAAGGCCTATTTCTAGTTAGCTTATCATTGGAAACTCAAGTATGTTGGAAGATACTTTAGAGTTCAACTCTAATTAGTCAAACATGGCAACAAATATTATGAAGTGTTCTCTTAATGATTATGGTAAGAGCCATATGGATGAACCTAGTGCTGAGCCCTCTAAGTAGGATCTTCAGATGAACATTTTCCTTTCAAAAGAATGCATCAAAGAAGATTTCAAGACCAGTGCTAGAATGAAGCCTAGAAGAAAGCCTAACAAGAAGATGAATTAGTTAGGGACTACCTCAGTTGTTCTTTCTTAGTGTCAATTCTTGCTTTGCACATTAGAGTATTTAGTAGTCCTCATAAATAGTAGATAGTTAAGATATTATGCATAAAAAGAAGCCTATTTTGTTAGGTATTACTTATCTCAATCTTTATCATGGTCCTCTACTCCTATCACGATCTCCATTATATATTTTACTAAGCTAGCATTCCAAAGAATGAAATTATGGAATGATTAAAAGAGGATACAAGTTGGGTCTTAACTCTATAGTTAGTGTTGGGGAATATGAATTGCATTTTGAACTCTTAGTAGGAAGAAGGGAGAAAACTTATTTAAAAGAATCTAAAGGATGTGCTCAACTTTATAATTAATCTTATTTGAGTCACTTACTTGAATTATATATGGCATTCTTGACTTGGAATAATAATTAACATGGTGACTTGTTCACTATTCAAAAACTCAATAGAGCCTTAGTAAATCCTACTTGGCTAGCCTCTTCCAATCAAGTTATGCTAATTTTGGTTCTTCCCTTTGTTTTTATCACTCTTCAATAGAAGTAATTCACCTTTACAATATATCCCCTATTAAAGTCTCCTCTAAGTTTAATAATTATTTAACCAAGGTTAGTGGTTTTCAAAAGGTGTTTTAGATTGGTTTGTAAAAGCAAGCATTGGGATATAGAGGTTAAAAAATTATGGTGAAGTTGAGAACTATCAAAGATGAACTTAAATAATTCTTAATAGGAGCCTTTTTCCCAACACTAAGGTTAATATTATGGTAACTAAAGAATCTCTTATACATATATAGAATGATTGCTATAACCATCCTTCAAACTCTCTACTCAAAAACCAAGAGATTTAATTAGCTTTGGATATTTACACTTAAGCTCTTAACTTCCATAAGTCATTACTAAGATAAAAATTTATGATTCTTTAGCTTAAAGAAGGGAACCATAACACTAAAATCTTCCATAATTCCTTATTGGCTCATAGGGATCTCAATAAGTTATGTTATCTAAGTGATGATTCTATATGAAGATATTAAGTTATGCTTAAAACCATTTCCTTCAATCACTTTAACCTCTTGGTGAGAAATCCCAAGTTAGTCTTTTATTTAGGTTCTAATAATATCATTAGTTCTAGTTTGATAAAAACTTTAAATGAGTTCCTTCCCAATCCCTTCTCTACTGTAGATATTAAATCAACCTTATTTAACTTTAATCCTAATAAAGTCGTAAGACCACATGGCTTTACTATTTTTCATAACACTTAGTCTCTTATAAGTGATTTAGATGTGGAAACTGTATTGGAATTCTTTGATAGCAAGAAAATTCTTAAGTAGCTTGAAAAGACTTTCATTTGTCTCATCTCAGATGTTAGCTCATTGATTAAAAGTTATACTAAAGCTTACTGTTAGTCTATGTCAAAATGCATTTATACAAGGGAGAAATATTGGATGTAATTTTATTCTTATTCATGAATTCTTCAAGGATTATAATGTTAAAGCTTCAATTAAAATTTTCTTCTTAAACATTTAATTTAATAAGTCTTTTGATTCATAGGAACAAAACTTTATTCTCAACAGTTTTCCTACTTTTAAGTTTCTAAAGCTCTTCATAAATTGGGTTCAAGGATACGTAACTTCAATCTCTTAGAGTATTATTATTAATGGAGAACCTGATTTGAGTTTAGTAGGGATAAAGGAATTAGATGAGGAGATCCCTTATTCCCTTACCTATTCTCACTTTCCATAAAATCCTCACAAAGCTTATATTAAAAATATAAAGGAAAATGGCTTATTCAGCGTTCATTGTAAATGTCAACACCTCAAAATCTTTGATTTGTCTTTTGTTATGTGGAGTTGATCCTAACTGTCTTAAATTATTTATGAGCCCACTCATCTCTTTCTTGAAGATGTCTAACCTGGTAATTAATACAAATAGAAGTTTCCTTTATCTTAGCAAGTACTCCTAATGTTACCTTTCTTAGTATGATCTTAGGTCTTGAGGTTCAATAGGCTCCATTCAAATAGCTAGGACACCTTATATCTATTAAAAAAACATCCTTTAGAGATTGCCTTCCTCTTTTAGAATCTATCAAGTACAGAACTTCAAGCTAGCAAATTCTTTTTCTTGCCTATATGAACATATTGCACCTTATTGTTTTGATATCAGCTACATATAATTCTTCTTAAAGGACTTATCAAAGTTGTGGAGAAGATGCATAAGAACTTCTTGTGGTTAGGGGACGTGGACAATCCCTCCTCTTCTAGGCTTGAATAGATAGATAATATTTGTCCCAAAGAGGAAAGGAGATTAAGAATACTCTCAAGTAAATTTATGAACCAAATGCTTTCAAAATGAATTTGGAGATTGTTTAATGATAAAAAAATAATATGGATTAAAATTATACTTAACTACTATTTATCTAATATCAATTTCTAGGGATTAACTTCTAATACAGAGCATCTTTTTATTTAACGCAGATGCTTTGACAAGGGGATCAACTTAGTCTAGTTTTTAAGAATTTGATTAGTGATGAAAAGGATACATGGTTTTGGTGTGACAACTGAATCAACTTAGGGCCACTAAAAATTACATCATACTTAAGTTCCTTAAGAATAAAGGATGCCTTACAATGCCAAGGTAAAAGAAATTATGAATGGGAATGAACAAAGTTGCATTTGAAGACAAAAGATAGGATCAAAGGACGTAAATATTATATTTATTTACTCTACTAGCCTTTATCAAAACCATCAATCACGTTTTCTTCTAATGTCATCTTTCTTAAGACTTACAGACCAAGATTTAAAATTTACTTCACTATTTATGACAAGATAGGGAATGAAATAAAGTTGTAGAATGGGCATGTCACTAGCATAAAATGATGGGGGAAGATTCCAAGCTCTTTACATTTCCCTCTAATTATCACATTATCTAATTTAGAGGATATTATGGTTGCTAATGAAGCTCATAAGGAAGCACTATCTCATATAGAATTAGTTGGGAATTGCCTTATGTTTAACCATAGGAAATTGCAATATACAAGAGAGCAAATGATAGAGAAAAATTGTGAATGAGCTTTATATTAGCTATTTGGTTACTCACTTTTATAATTGTTTTGAGCAGTTGAGTCAGTAGTGCCTATTATAGTAGGGATCTTTGTATCTATGGTTAGGTAGTTATTTGTTAATTGTCTATTTTGTAAAGCCTCTGTTTATTCTTCTTAATTTATTTTTATTTATTTTAAAAATAGGTATGCAAGGAAATATTTAGTAAAGCTTTTTAGCTTTCATCCTAGTGCAATCCCACCTTTATATAGAAGAGGTAGGATGATTAGGTGTAACACCCCCTATATTGAACCTACAATCATCCAAATATATAGCAACCAAATTCCTGTACATGCATTTAAGTTATACAATTCTATTCAATGCCATACATATACACATTACAAAACTCCCTAATGCTTAACATTATCATTTAATAGTAGCAATACATCTTCACATTTACATGGTAATCCAAAAGAAAACATACAATTTCCTTTCTTCATTCTATATGCAATCATCTGTAAATAAAAACATATTCCAAAAGTACTTTTTCTTCTATTTGTTAGCCTTAGTCCCTGCAGATATTCCCTATACCTCACTCTTATAACTTGGACCTATACAGATTCAAACTCGTGCTAAGCTTGAAAGCTTAGTGGAGAAAACACCTAGTTGGATGACCACTTATAGCAGTCATCTGCTAAGCACACACATTCAAAAATACCACAACTCATTTACCATAAATTTACATTTTTAAACCAAACATTGATATTCAATGCTCATGCAAACAGTGATGACATACTTAAGCAAAGTACGTAATGCAAATATGTTTCAACATATTATCCATATACCGAAATGCACATTTATAAGCCAAATATTGATATTTAATGCTCATTGATACAAATTATCAATATAATTGCACATCGTTGCAATTCATCATTACAACTAATACAAATGCTCATCAATACCAATTATTCATGTTGTCATGCTATATGTCTTATTTATGACTATTAAGTTTCCTTTCTGTGTTAAGCCTGTACATTTTCCGTGGGTGTAGATAATAGATGCTGTGGATATCCAAAGATATGAAACTGTGGATACCCAAAGGCATCGAACTGTGGGTAAGAAAAGGTATCAAATTATGGAGATATTATAGTCTCAAATGAAGACATCATCGATGTCAAACTGTAGCAGTTACACTGTAATCCACAACTAAGATAATAGAGTAGGCATTTTAACATTTCCTTTAACCATTTGCAATTTCACAATTCATATATTAAAAAAATCATACGATGTACATTTCAAGTTATAAAATCTATAGTTACGTTTATACATGCAATTCATGGCTTACCATCATTAGAAGAGTATCAAAATCACACTTGCATAATCAAACTATACAAATATAAGCAATAAATACGTAAACAAATCATTTATATACATGTAAGTTGTTTTTGGAATGCATTATTCTTAATCTTAAATTACAATGTTCAATCACCTAATTCACATATGGTAATTCCTATTTCATTTATTTCTAGGTTTTTGAAAAGTTTCATACATATTAAAAAAGGTTCAGTTAAGACTCGATAAAAATAAAAAACGAAAACAATGCCATAGTCGTGAGTGACACTCTCTTCATTCGTACCACTACTTGTTCTTTAATATGCATATAAAAAAGTCAGAAATAGGTTTTAAGATCTTCTATACATTTTTTCCTCTATATCTATAGTTTCTACAGCACTAACAATCAAACCATTTCGACTTTTAAATCATGAGGTATAGGAAAAATATCAGAAGCTACTCCAAAATAGAGGTAGCATTAGGTCACCTTTTTCGATCTCAATTTCCAAGCTTATAGAGCCAGAATTAAGTCAGAGTCCTTCCTAGAGACATTTATCTCTATTTTTAGGTTTCATATGCAACTAAAATCACACTATTTGGAGATTTGTAGGCTAAGTTATGACTTAAACAATGTGAATGACTCATACAAACCTTAGATAGAATTCCACTATACGATACTCTCTTATCATATACAACCAAGTTCATACAAAGTAACACAAAAATAACACCAAAGAAAAATCCCATCAACAATTCCATATCTAATTGAACTTTTATATCCATTCAATCATACACAAATAAAGAAATCAACTAAGTGAATTCCCAAATCTTAAAATTAGTAAAGTAGTTCTTCTAATGCTTTTCCTTCGCTTGGTCTTTGACTTTGATTGAATCACCAAATGAAAAATGATGGGATGAAGAAGGTGAAATGGAGAGGAGAAAAATATGAAGTTAAGCCATCAAAGTTTCGTCCATCTCCCCTCTCCATATGCCTTTTCATGAATTTTCTAGTCTTAGACACATGTTTCAATCCATTAGACCATATGTCACAATCCTATTAGATTATGTGTTACAATCCCATTAGACCACGTTATACAATTCTATTGGACCATGTGTTATAATTCTATTAGACATATATGCTTTAATCTTATTGGTCTATGAGTTAACTTTATGAAAATTACATATTGGTCCTTCTTCTTCCTTTAATTCCCAAATTAGTCTATAATATTATCATTTTATTTCATTCCCTTATGTCTTAAGTTTCTAGTGAAAAAAATTTCATGCAATTTGGTTAATTATATTGGGAGTTATACCTAAAAAACTATAGGTTGTTTGAACACAAGGACAATAGCCATAACTTAAATAGAATTCAAAACTCTTAGAGGCGGAATCAGATTCCAATTCCTTCATGAAAATTTTATACCTATGTCTCTATTTTAATATCCAATTGAAACCATCCAATTTACAGGTATACAAGACATGATATGGCCAAATTATAAAAACATGTTTAATGGAATCTATCCATTCAGCGAGGTACACATCCCAAATCAACTAACTTCAGTCTTATCATGTAAGAGCAATATAAAAAATTTAACCAAAAATATCCCATTTCCTTATGTAATACTTCTTTTATCAATTCCCCTTACATCACACTCATAATCCAAGAAAACATATCAAAAATTTCCATACATATTTTATATCTAGGTATGTATGTCCATGTCAAAGCGAACAAATTATCCATTTACCCATGTCTTTTACATTAAGTATCATTATGTCTCTTAGTATACTTAGATTTAGTTAATTCATTATGTTATAAACCCTTGACATGTTATAATACTTCCAGGGAATATGTCAAGGCATTACATTAGGACCCTACACATGAATACCCCTTTGAGGTAAGGTTAGGAATAAACACTATAAAATATGGATGAGTGAGTTGAGATGTCATGTGGTTAGGTTAATATAAGGCATGGGTTCCTTTACCTCATTTAAAAGTTATAGGATGGGCTACCAATTAAAGGGATACCATTTTCCTATAAAGTATTAATAAAGATTAAGGAAATTTTATTAAGATCAAAAGTCTTATGATAGGTTTACACTGTTAAGGTTCTATAATATTCTTCTTTAATAAAATGCCTACATCTATAATTATTCTTCTTTAGTAGGAGTTTACATGTCTAATTGTCCTTCAGCAAATTGAAAGAAAAAGACTTACTACCATAAATTATTAGCAAGAGGTTTCAGGAAGTGTAACAGTTTTATGATCATGAACTTATATTGTGTCCAGATATGGACTATTGAATGACAATATATGAACCCCTAAGACTAAATCATTTTACATTTAAAACTCAATTAAGATAAACCTACTACAATAGTTAGCCTATAGTATATGTGAGATTAAAAGGGTTATAACTTAAGTCCCGTTGTTCATCTCCATACGAGGTATGATAATGTGTCTCACTCTAGTGATAATTATTTAGGTAACAAGTTTATACAAAGTCAAGGGTCCTATTTTAGGACTAACTACAGGGATCCTTCCACATGGGCACATTCATTTAAGGGTTGGAGATACAAAAGAGTAATCTTTGAAGATCCAGCCATTTTCAAAGAGCATTAACCTTTGTGGAGAAAAAAAAATAAAAATGGATAGTGAAACTTGAAGGTTTTGAAGATTTGATGTCAAATTTTAACATCTCACACTATGTTTGAGTTAGGAAAATGTTAAATTACAAAGTGCATTCTTTTTAAGCTTAAGGAAATCAGCAACTGCTTTAATAACTTCAAGAATTAGATGGGGCTACCATTTCATAACATGGTCTATAACATTAACGAAGAAACACACTTATACCTAAATCAATTCCATCCTCATTCTTGGGGCATCATCACTTGTTTCATAGTGACTGGCCACATGAGGAATGTGGAGCCTTCGACATCACTTTTTTTCTATATGCATCAAGTCAAACATGCTAGGAAATACTCAAGATGATTTATCCTTAATTATGTACCAAGGACTTGGCTCTCTATGCCCCTAAAAGGACCTATAAATAGAAGGAATTTTGTATTCTTGAGCTTGGAGAATATAAGTAGGTGGGGTTTCAAATTTATATAGGACACTGTAAGTTTTTCCTTCGACAAGAGATATAAAGGCCACATATTATTAGAGGAAAAAGCAAGGATCCTTTTAGAAAAGAAAATTTCACTGCTCTTTAAGGATGCAATGCTAGACGAAGAAGTCTAATTAGAAGTTGACATTTTAACCACAAAACATATATATATATATATATTTAAATACATCTTACTTTGTCTTTTGTGGTTGTGGATATGAATCTAATCAAATTGATGACTAAGGATAATAATAATGGAGGTAGCATTAATAGTACACTTTTAAATAAAAGGAAAATAGATGAAACAATAAATTAATGTCATTCCTGTATAATAGGTTTATAAAGTGGTTCTTGCTTAAGCTCTATGAGAGAGAACTTTTACTAAACCCAAAATAAGATAGCTAACAGTAAATTAACGTCATTCCTGTATAATAGGTTTATAAAGTGGTTCTTGCTTAAGCTCCACGAGAGAGAACTTTTACTATACCCAAATTAAGATAACTAAGTCATAGGTTAACAATTAAGAGTTAGAATATAATCTTCTACCCTTATTGGAATGTTAAAGTGATTAACTCAGTAGTTGGGATGAACATATTCAGTTAATAGGTCTTACAAGGTAATATGGCAAGGGTATGATCAAATTACATGCTCAATCTTTACACATTGCATTCTTTGATTTTTTTTTAAAACTCAAAACTCTTATAGTCCTCTAGTTTATTAGTTATGTGCATGAAAAGGGAAATAATAAAGCTAGAATGGACTGCATGGATATAAAGTTAGCTAAACAAAAACAATGATAAGATAACTAATTACTTAGTAACCCTAAAAAAAGAGAGGAAAAAAGAGGTTATGGAGCTGAAGTATAGTTTAATGGTACTCCAAAGTAGCTATCACAAGCTAAACATTATCTAACATCGGAGGAAATGGTGAAAACCTAAACAACAACTAAGTATAAGTTATAGGTCTACAAAAGAATGAGTACTTTTTTTATTGAAGGATGCAATAAGTTCAGGAAATTGTTGAAGCTTAGATACCTAAAACTAAACTTTGATAACTTGCTTCATTAGACTATTCTAATTGAAAGCAACATTATTAAGGAAATGACTAGGGTTGGACTTGTAGATGAAGAGTTTCCAGGTTTGTTTTAAGATGATTGCGTCAAACTTATGAGCTCATTTTTTGATGTGCAAAGATTGCCTTCGCCATTCTAGCAATAGGTTGTGCCTCTGAGTTTACTTTATTTGTATCAGGTCTCATGCAAGCCTTAAACCCAATGTTCTAACAGTATTTAAATGACTACTTATATTCCCTCAGCAAGTAAAACGAAGTGATTCAGGACCAGATGGACTTCCTCATAAGGGGCATGTATTTTTTTCCGCTTTCTTGTTAGCTTGCATAAGCTGTGTAAAACCTTTGAATTTAAATATAAAACTTATATTTTTCTAGATATACTTGTTATCACTATTATTGTTTTTAATTAAATTTTCATTGTTTTAATAAAGAATGATGCTTTTAGTTTACACATAAGCTTTATTATTAAACTTATAACAACAAATATATAAGGTATCTTACAATTGTAAGATATTTGAGTGATTTAATACTAAAATTCATATGGTTATTATTTTTCAAATTTGTAAATTTTTTAACATCTGAAAAAATTTAAGTTGACTTATTTTTTTTACTAATATGAACTACTACTAAGTATAGGCATTCATCTTTTTAAATGCATGCAATTGTTATGGTAAAAGACCTATGTAATTTTAAATATATGAAAACTTATAAAGTTGATTCACATCTTTATGAATGTATTGAATTGCTATGGTACAAATTTGTATCCTTTTAAATACATGATAACTTTGAGGTTGGCTCATGTTTTGATAAATATATGAAACTATCATGGCATAAGGTTATGTCTCTATCCTATTCAAGCATGAAAATTTGTAAGTGCTAAGTTTAAGCACCTCTTGAATTTTGAATTTTTTGGTTCAGTTCGAGATAAGTTTTTCTCTTTCCTCAAATCTATAATACTCGTGGTTCTTATTATTGAATAATCTTCCTTTAAATTTTAGGCTCTCATATTTTTATTGCTGTAAAGTCTTAACATCTATTTGATGGATTATATTTTTTAGTGGGGATTTAGTTCGCTTTTCATCTATTAATCTATCTCTTTTTAATCTTGTCATTATTTAGGTGTATTTTAAACTCTTTATCTCTTAAGATGGTTACTTTGAACTCGATAAGGATGAGCACTTCTAGTTTGAATACTAAGCTAAAAGGTGACTTTTTTGTTGAGATTTGGTTTTGTTCGATAGGCATATAAGATAGTGTATATTTCTTTTACCTATATTCTTTTGCCTAACTCAACTTTGGTTTTTGATCATTAGAAAAGGTTTATGTTTGCAACTTTGATTAGCATGATGGCATAAAGGCGAGCTACTAAAGTAACGCATAGTGATATTATTGATCTCTCCTGAAATTCTCCAAAGATTTTGATATTGAATCAAGTTATATTAATTATGATCAAAATTAGAGTAATCTTTTATCGGCTAATAATATTAGCCTTTATAATTTATTGGTGGAGGTTGTATAAAATTCGACCTCTTCCTACTTAGTGAATAATTTATCGTAATTAGTATAAACCTAATAGGCCTTAATCGTTAGGGAAAGAGGTTCAAGAATATACATCCCATATTGGGTAAAGGTGTTGTGAAATGGATGCTTATCTAGTTACAACCTTTTGGTGTTAACCTATATGCCTTTGATACTTATTTTCACATGACCTTAATCATATTTCTTTGGGTTGACTAATAATATCCATTCCTTACTATTTTATAAGTCAAAGTGGACTCCTTTGATTTGCCATACATACCCTTTATTGCATTCTTCCAATATTTAGGGAATCTCCCATCTTCCTATGTGGTGTAGGTATATATAAGTGCATAAGACATGCAATATAATTGTCCATCGATTGTGAAATATTTTTCTTCATAATGAATTATAAAAATTCAGTCCTGATACGTTTGTCAAAGAATCGAGTGCAGGAGAAAGATAACGAATTTTGAACCGTTAACGAAAAGAGAGAATATAATTATAAAATTTGCTTTTTTCTACTCTTGAGACATGTCCTTTTAAAGATATATCAGTGCAATGCCATAACCCAATCGTCCTCAATGACAAATTATGGTGAGTTTTCATATCCTCGTACAATCACCCTTCCTAACATATATTGGGTGATGGACTTTTCTAATAATTCATTTTTTTTATAGGTTTAGACAATATTTTGCTCTATAAGTATGAATTTAACTTTTATTACCATTGTTTCTATAAGTTACATATATTTAGAACAATATATGCTTAGGGATTCTTCCTTGAGCTCATATGCCTTTTAGCCTAGTTTACCACGAATTGGAATTGTGTCAAAATAAGATGACTTAAAGTTGCAAGAGGGCTGAACATCTTACTCTACATAATAAAGCTTCATACCCAGCTTCATTGTTGGATGTTTTAAACTCGTGCATCTAAGTATAGTTGATTTTTAATTCATAAGGCTCTTGAATTACAAACTTACATCACTCCATACTCTCCTAAGAATCCCTCTAAATATGTTACCCATAAGCATGGCTTTGTTTCATGTTTTTCCTTACGTGGTTTTGTTATACATTTGATAAGCAAATTAGTTATCAAATGTGAATTAAGTGCATCCCTTGTTGGCCCTGGGTCTCGATTCGGATTTTATGGCAACTAGGTGCCATCATTGGGATTTATTGAAATAATAATAAATAAATTTGGGAACATATCAATAAAATAAAAGTGTAACATTTAATTAAATTGTAGTTTAAATAAAGGAAATTCTTGGTGGGACTTTTCTGAAATAAAAAATTAATAATAAAATGTCATAAAATAATAATTATTTAGTTAATTATTTATTTATTTTATTATTAATTAAATAAAATTTATAGAAAGAGTAAGAATAATTACCCAACAATTTAAATTAATTAACATAGAATAATATGGACATGAAAATATTTGAATTATACATAAAAACAAAGATTCTACAGATAAATAATGAAAACCAAATCATAAAATCAAAAGGAGGAGAGTAACAAGCGTGACTCTCGATTCTCACGCCTATGAGAGGTCGCAACAACAGTCACGGGCGTGATAAAATTTCTCACGGCCGTGATTGCCAATTAAAATACAAAATCACAATCGTGCTTGTACACGATAGCGATGGTTAGTGAATAGTGACCAAAAACTGGGGGGGGGGGGATTTGTTGCGATCATGTTTATGCACGATCGTGACTTTCAATGAATAGTGACAAAAAATCAAGGTTCGTCATGATCGTGCTTTCCTAAAAATTTGGGATTAGTCGCGATCGTGCATAGTCGCACACTCCTAAGTAAACACTTTATAACTTTCACTCTATAAGTCTAAATGTTACAAAATTTATGTAATTGGAAAGATAAGAAAAAGACCTAGAACTTTTATAAAGACAGTTTTGTCTAATTTAGCCTATAACCATATAGTTTAATCATTTAAGTATAGGATACCATTTCTATAAGACAAATTTTGCTACTACCTATACTAATACCAATGATGTTATCTTATAAAGGCCATATCTTTTGTATTTAAAATCCAAAAATTTCGAACTGTATACCATTAGAAAGCTAAAAGAAGAATGATCTACAACTTTTATGAAGACTACTCAGCCTAATTTCACCTAGAACAATATAGTTTATTCCTTGAAATTTCAGATCACATTTTAACCCTTATTCTCAATTTTCATTCATCTGCTATCATCATCTAT
>JAOSBN010175403.1:0-19951 GCA_027563595.1 Erythroxylum suave | reverse complement strand
TGACCCGAGGTTGCATCCCGTATTGCAATCTTTGGAATTATTATTTTTGACCGGTTTCCAAGGATCGATCATAAGGTCAAATCGACAAAGCCGCGATCACTTCTCCACTTCCTTCTTCTCAACCTCTTGCATGTTTAGATTTAACCATCTTTGTCTCTCTCTCTTCTCTCTCACTATCTTGGATCCTTCTTCAAGGTTAATCTTATATATCACCACGTTGGGGCTAATCCCCCTAATATTAGAAATTTGTCATCCTATGGCTCTCATCCTCTTCTTAATGGTTTTTACCACTCTCTTTTCTTGCTCAAAATCTAATTGGTTGGAAATGATGATGGTAAGGTCTAGCCCTTGACTAGAAATGTGTATCTCATGTGGGAAGGTAAGGGTTTTAATTCTACAGTAGGGGGTTTTACAATGGAGGGAGGTGTAGATGCATCCACTCTCTCTAACTACTCTTGCTCAACCTCTTCACAGAATTCCTTTTCGCTCACACTCTCATCCTATGCACTTCAACAACTTCCTCTTCAATTTCCTTCTCAACTCTCTTCACACAATTATCCACAACATCAATCTTCATACAAGCACTTCCATCCACCGGCTTCTTTAAAGATTTAGTCATATTGAATTCAACCTATTCATCTCTAGTTCTCAAAACCAGTTTTCCTTCATGCACATCAACTAATGCTCTACCAATATTCATAAAGGGCCTAAATAAAATCAATGGACAATTCCTATCTTCTTCAAAATCCATCACAACAAAGTCAACAGGAATTATAAATTTATCTGCTTTTACTAGAACATCTTATACTACCCCAAATGGCCTTTTAATGGATTGATCTGTAAGTTGGATAAGTATAGATGTTGACTTGACGACTCCTAGCCCTAATTTCCTAAAATTAAACAATGGCGTCAAGTTAATACTTACGCCTAAATCACATAAGCATTTAGAAAATTCAAAATCACCAACAACATATGGAATAGTAAAACTCCTTGGATCTTGTAGTTTTAAAGGCATTGTGCTTGTGATCGTCAAGGTCACCGTCCAAATGTCCTCCTAAGTGCTTTTATGTGTCAATGTGTCCTTGAGAAACTTCACATACTTGGACATACACTCCAATGCCTCCAATAAAGACAAATTAATTTGATGTTTCTTTAACTTCTTTAAGAATTTAGAGAATGAAGTGTCGACTTGATGTTGTCTCACCCTCTACAGATATGGAATCTTAGGCTTGTCGGGCATGGTGGTACATATGAATTCTTTTCTTCTTTCTCTTCTACCTTTTCCTTTTGTTGGCTATCTTTTTGCACACTTGGCTCCTCCAATTAATTACCACTCCTAAGTGTGATCGTCTTGAGTTGTTCCTTTGGATTGGCCTCGGTGTTGCTTGGTAAGCTTCCTGCATTTCTAGAAAACAAAGCATTAGCAAGTTGACCTACTTGTACCTCTAAGTTGTAAATGGATGAAGCATAGTTCATCACATTCTAGTCAAACTTTGCCTCTATTCTCTAACTCTCTTTTTGTCTTCTTTGACCTTCTTCTTAGCTTAAGAACTTTGAACCCAATACATCCATTAACTTGTCCATTTTGTTCTCCAAAGACCTAAGTTGGTCTTACTGAAATCTGAGAGGTCCTTGTGCTCTCACTTGGCCACTTGCATTATTACTACTCCATAAAAAATTTGGGTGATTTTTCCACCAAGGATTGTAAGTGTTAAAGTATGGACTGTTACCTTTTGTGGTTGGTCCAAGTAATTTACTTGTTCTGTACCAATGGCTCCCAACAAGAAGCATTTAGCTATGTCATGGTTATCTTGCCCACATAACTCACATTGTAATTGCATGGTTTTGGTTGTGGATGAAGAAGCTCCTTGCATGTTGTTCGATTGCTTGGTAAGGAAGGTAATATATGCTTGCAAGGCTGTCACTGAGTCTAGTGGAATCATTCTTTTTTGCTCCTTAGACCCTTTTCTACTCTTTTGATTTGATCACATACAATTATTTCTTGTCATATATTCCAAAAGGTCATGAGATACATCAATGGTTTTCCTCACCAAAGACCCTTACGCAGCTGTATCTATGGTTCCCCTTGTGCTATGAGTTACACCATTGTAGAATATTTGCAAAAGAAATTCTCTCGGAAGGTTGTGGTGGGGGCAACTCCTTTATAATTCCTTAAATCTCTCCCAGGATTCATACAATGATTCCCCATCACTTTGTTGAAAGTTTACGATCTCCTTGATGATTCTTATTGTCTTGGTCAAGGGGAAGTACTTAACCAGAAAAGCTTGGGATACTACTCCTTAATAGTGATTTTCCCCGAACTGAGTGAATTATATCATGCCTTTACCCGATCCCTTAAGGTAAAAGAAAACAATTTTAATCTCACAACATCATTGAATATCCCATTAAACCTAAAGGTATCATAGATCTGCAAAAAATTTGTAAGATAGGCTTTAGGATCTTCATTGGATAACCCAAAAAATTGTACGTTGCTCTAAAGTATGTTGAGGAGTGTCAGCTTGATCTTGAAATAATTGGCTTGAATCATTAGCCTTGTAACTCCTTGGGGACTGAATCCTAGCCTCATAAAGTCCATCAATGTTCTTTCAACTCCTCCTTGTTTTCCTCCTTCTGCCATATTCCTTTGTATTTTGTCTTGATGCCTAGCTCTTCTTAGCTCTCTTTCAGGCCTTGTAATGTTTGAAAGCTCTTCTTCACTAAGCTCGTTAAACCTTCTCGTGCTCCTTATGTTCATGCACCAGTAAGAACGAAAGGAAAAGTATTAAACACTCCTAAATCAAAGTCACCCAAACTAAACAAGATGCTAAACAAAACAATCCCTGGAAATAGTGCCAAAAACTTATTGATTGCAAAAACAAACTACTTGTTTTATGCTAAAAACCGCAAGTATAAAGGTCATTACTTGTAGTAAAAAGTATAAATCTTACCTCCAAGCTAAATGATGTATCCTTTTCTGTTTTGAGCTATTCCTCAACTTCTTCTTCTTCTTCAAAAGTAATTCCTTAAGTACTACACTAAAGATTCTCAAGCTCCTCTTTACTCTGTAAGGTTCCCACACTAATATCCATCGGGTACTCCTCAGGTTGATATGGTTGCATCTCTTTTCTTTGTGATGCTAGGCAGTTGATAGCTTCCATCAATCGATCCATCTAGCTTATTAAGTTCTGGATTATAAAACTTATTTCCTGCTGAAAAGGGGTTAACAAGGGAAAAATAATGTCAATAGGGTAGGTTATTTGGCTAATGTAGTTTATGAAAAAAAAAAGAATGCCTAATCATATCCATGTTAATGCATATGATAAAAATGTGGTCTTAGATAGAATTTCAATGTGAAATCAGGATGTACATGTCATGAAGGTCACACATTGTCAAAAGACAATGAGATTGATATGAATGTGTCAGTCTAATAAGGCTCAAAATCTCACTGACTTTGTCTACCATTAGCTACTACTCTTTTAAAGATAATGCACATTGACTAATCACAAAAGAAAAAATACATTCTAAAGGTTCTATGAAATTCTCTAGTTATTTCATTATCTACTCATGATTAAATAAACCAATACAAAAACACACATGTATTAAAAAAATGTGAATTTAAAAGCAAAGAAATTTACTCTCTTAGGTTGCCTCCTAAGAAGTGCCTTGGTTTAGGGTCACCAGCTCAACTCCGTGTTTTCCTCTCGTGACAAAATTGTGATCTTCTAGTATTATAGTTAACGCCACTTCCATGCGAGGTTGTTCCTTATAGGGCCTTAGTTGATCATCATCCCCATTTAGCGTCTTCCTTATCCTCAGATTCTCAATCTTGACTGAGTTCACAAACTTCAAAAATATTTTGAATGTCTCTTTGCCTTTTTCTACTTCATTTAATTCCTCGAAACTTCTAGGTAAAGGTAAAGAGTCAGTCTCAGCAATAATTATGAACTCAGTTTTTACCTCCGAGCTAAAAGATGTATCCTTTTCTACTTCAAGCTCCTCCTTAACTTCTTCTTCTTCAAAAGCAATTCCTTTAGTACTACTCTCAAGACTCTCAAGCTCCTCTTCGCTCTGTAAGGTTTCTGCGCTAATATCCATAGAGTACTCCTCAGGTTGATATGGTTGCATCTCTTTTCTTTGTGATGCTAGATGGTTGATAGCTTCCATCAATAGATCCGTCTGGCTTATCAAGTTCTAGATTATAGAACTTGTTTCCTATTGGAATTGCAAAGTGTTAGCAACATACACATTAACTAATTCTTCCAAGAATGTACCTAAGTCTTTATAGGAAGCTTATGATCTGTACAGGAATTGTTGTGCTTCCTGCAAACTATCATGAAAGTAATTATAATGATTATCCCATCTATAAAAAAGTTTATGTTGATCAATCCAAACATTGTTATAGGATTGAGAATATGAGTTATAAAAGAAATTAATTCCTTCCATGAATTTTTTTAATTTTTTTCACAAACATAAAACAAAAAGAAATGAAAGGATCATGAAATAAATGAAAAGAAAGCAACTATGAACAAATATATACAAAATCACAAAAAAAACTAAACACCACATTCCCTGGCAATGGTGCCAAAATGAACCAGTTCGTCGTAACACTAATCAAAATAAAATAACTAAACTACTACTATAGTAGTGGTAAGTGTAAGTCCATCCCACAGGGAGTGTTTGGATAGCTTATGAAATGAAATTAATTGATGTTTAGGTAAATGGGGGGTTTTGGATTTAATAAGAAAATAAAATAAAATAAACCTAGTGAAAACAGATTAAAGAAAACATGTGAAAGATGATAAAATTGGAGAATTCGATAGAGATTCGATTCTTTGGTTCAATCTCGATATACACCCTAATTAAGCACAATTCATTGATTTGTTGTTCTTTTATTTCTCTTAGCAGTTATTGGTCATAAGTTAACAACAAGCTCTGTTAATCGTGATTTTTCCTTAGATCCTAGTTAATTACGAAGCGTTCATTAATTAACTATAGCTATCGGGAAACCTAGAATAAGCTCTCTAAGTTTATCCAGACAACTACCTTACGAATAAGAAAAATAGACCAATCTAGGCAATAATCACAATAGCTCGGATTATTTAACATATTTTATGTTATCTCTAATGATTTGGAACCATTAGTTGCTACATATGAATCAAGAATACAATGATTACGTATTGCATTCGATTTTAATAATGGGTTTTCATGAAGATTGATTTAGTAGACTATTAAAATCATTAACATTCAAATACCCAATCAATCATACAAGATAACATAATCAATTTCAAATGAGATAAATAAATAAAACAATAAAAAATACTTAACCTGGGTCGTCAGCGTCAATGTCGCCTCCAAATCGACATCAGAAACTTAGTCTTCCATGGGTCTTCCAAGAAAAGCTTCATCCCCCACAAAAAACCCTGGCTGAAGACCTTTTTCTCTATGCCTTCCTCTCTTCTGTTTCACTCCCATGCTACTGTAGTTGATGAGACGAATTAAAATGGTTGGTGTAAGCTACTATTCATGCCACTACTCCTGTTTGTTTCTTGCTTCACGCCACTATTGGTGATGTGAATAATAATGAAGATTGGCCACGCTATTGTTCATTCTTCTTAAAACCCCATACACCTTCCTACTGAATGTTGTGTTTGACACAATTGCCTGCGTTAATTGCAGACACTATTTGTGTTACGCAGATGTCGTCTAGGTAAAATGCAAACTGCGTTTTGCTTTTGGTTGTGCAACCGTTTTCTTCATTTGTTGTTCTTTGCATTTTTTTCTTTAAATTTTCTTCGTCTTGCTCCATGAAGATAAGTGAAAATTAATATTCAAAAAATGGCCCAAATATAGTGCTTTTGACTAACTTTAATTTCCTTGCTCCCAAATTATACCTAAAATAATATGTGAATTAAAGTGAGTATCTTAAGCATTTTTGTATCATTAATCGCTAAGTGTAAATGATTAAATTTATCAATAACTAAACACATATCAAATGTCAATAAGACCTTATTTATTAAGAGAAAGGAGATTGATTTACTCTTCGTATAAATATATATTGATGATATAATATTTGGTGCCAATAATCCATCTTTCTATGAAGAATTATCATCATTAATGCAAGGGGAGTTTGAAATGAGTATGATGGGAGAATCATCATTCTTTCTCATATTACAAATTAGATAAACAAAAAAAAGGAATGTTCATTAACTAAGACAAATACACAAAGGAACTCATCAAGAAATATCATTTTGAGAATGTGAAACTGATGGGTACTCCCATATACACTGCAAGTAAACTTGATAAAGATGAAAAAGACAAAACTACTGATGAGACAAAGTATAGAGGAATTATTAGATCACTACCATATCATACAAGCTTAAGACTAGATTCTATACTTAGTGTGCGTCTTTGTGCACGCTTTCAATCAAATCCAAAAGAAGGTCACCTTCAAGTAGTTAAAAGAATTTTTTTTATATCTCTATAGAACTATGGATTTGGGACTATGGTACCCAAAAATTGATCCATTTGACATAGTGGGATATTGTGATGCAGATTATGCAGGTGATAAATTCGATCAAAAAACAACAAACGGTCATTGTCAATTTATTGGAGGATGTCTAGTATCTTAATCCTGCAATAAGTAAAATTACACAACACTTTCGATGACTGAAGTTAAATACATAGCATCTGCAAGCTATTATGCTCATTGTCCATCAACTACGCCTTTTGGCCTGATCTTAGGCCCTGACTCACCCTCTGTGGATGAACCTTGTGGAGGAACCCTTAGGTTTTAGTGCCATTGGATTCTCACCAATGTTTGCGTTACTCAAGCCGCCATTCTCACTTTTGCTTCATCCACCCCTGCTCTCATGGGTGCTTCCCTTTAAGGGGGAGTGTCTTATGGATGAAGCATCAACTATATGATTTTTCTCTAAACTTTTCTTATATTTGCATATTATGTGATAATAATAGTGCTATTAATCTGTCTAAAAATCTTGTGCATCATTCTAGGACTAAGCATATAGAAGTTAAACATCATTTTCTTATAGATCATGTTTTAGAAGAAACCATTGATCTTTTACATGTTAATGCTGAAAATAAAGTAGCTGACATTTTCACCAAGCCACTTTCTGAAGATAGATTTTGCATGTTAAGAAAAGAGCTTGGTATGTGCAAACTCTTTGATATTACTTCTGCATGAATTCTCTTTGCTATTTATCATTGCATTTCGCAGGCCCCTTCTATTATATTTCTTTTAAGAGCTCTCTCTCAATTTAGTATGCTCTTTCTCGTTTTAAAAGGCTCCTCTCGCCTTAACAAAGCAGGGTACACGTGTACTAAAAGGAAATGATTTATGGTGTTGTTTCAATTTTTAAAAAAATGCACGTAGCTCTGACAAGCAACTATACGGTACTGACAGAAGATACACAGATGATCACACTTTCTATATTAGCGTATGATCGCTAATCTTCACACGAGATTAATTCTTAGGAATCGTTTAAATATACCAAAAATAGATCTCTCTCTTCTACTCATCGTATTTTTCTCAGAAGCGCCGCTTATTTGTTCTGCATCCAAACTCTCTGCATCTTCCCAACTTTTTGTTTCCAACAATCTACAATGACACAAACTAGATCAAAACGAGAAAAGAAAACTCCACCTTCTATTGATAGTCGTGGTGAAGCTCATACTAGTGAACCCATCTCCTCTAAGAAACAAGTATCAAAAGTACACCGGGTTATAAATGTAAATGATTTACTTGAAGAACCTTCTCGAGTGATTAGAAAACCACAAACTAGAGGAAGTCTTAAAAAGCAAGCTAAGAAAGTATCAGAATAAAAGGAAACCATTGATGTTGAAAAGGAAAATGATGAAGAATCCAGAAAAGAAAAAGGGATGAAAAAAGAAACGAAAAACATATGGCCGAATAAACTACTAAAAAAGAGCTATTTCATGAAAAGATGATCTCTAAAGAAAACATAGAAAATAAAATAAAGATAGCTGCTCAAAAGGAAGGAAAGATATCAATACAACCAAAAATGTTTCAATCGGAGGAAGCAGAATTTCGCTATAAAATGCAGTATAAGAAAAGAAAGATAGTTGTTGGGAGCGTCTTGCCTCTTATGATGTTTGATAACATAGTTATACCTATCTCACCTTACTTTGTTGCAATTGGTCAGGAAATTTTCCTAAAATTAGATGAGTCAGTATGTGATAAGCTAGTCAGGGCATTCTACACACACATGAGAAAAAAGCTAGCCATAGTCTCATGGGTGTGTGAAAATGAAATTCTAATTTCTGAAGGGATTTTAGGAGATATACTAGACATAGCTCCTATAGGGAGAACTAATTTTCCTTTTCAAAAATGGGATGTTAATGATCTAGATTTGTGAAAAGTTGTTAAATTGATATACCTTAATGTTGAAAATACCTAAGATAGGAGACCTTGGAGAAGGTAATTTGACTTAATGCCATGATGTCTTGCATCGTTATCAGCTACTTCTATTTTCCCTAGAAGTAGTTCTACTGAAAGGTGCAGTTTGCTATACACTTATGTAGTGTATAATTTGCTGAAAGGAAACAAAATGAATCTCCCTACAATGATCTTAAAGTTTAAGGTGGATAAAGAGAGTCATAAGAATATAACTGGTTGCCTACCTTATGGAATGTTACTCATCAAGATTTTCCATGACTATGAAGTACCTTTTGCAAATTTTAGTTGGTATAAAATGGCTAAGTTTCACCCTTATATTCCATACCAGTTTGGATATAAATTGCAAAACCATGTCAAGGTGGAAAAGAACTTTGAAAGAGAAGCCAAAATCTTAGGTTTTGCTTGAGATCAACAAGCTAATGTTCCTCCTCAGGATGAAAATAGAGCAAGTACCCAACAACTACTGAAGAATATTCAAAACAATAAAAAAGAAATTTAAGAACAGATAGAAAGTATGCAAAATCAATTTCTTGATATGTAGATCCTGCTTAGAAAAATCTCTGAATCCCTCCATTAATTATGATGCTTTTTACATGGTTCATTCGTACTTATGATATTATCTTGCATATCAATATTTTATTTTACTTCCTCCCCATTTATCTTGTTTTAATTATAATGACATAGGGGGAGAGCTTATGTGGAAATATTTTTTTCATATATATGATATGATTTCCTATGCTACCTTGATTATATTTGTAATTGATTTTGCTGTGAAAATCTGTGATACATAATTGATAGTCTCCTTCTAATTATGTCTGAGTATATAATAGTCTCAGGTATCTTTCGAAATCATCCATTATCTTTTTCAATTTTGAAAAATATATCTGTTATTGCTTGTCATCATCAAAAAGAGGGAGATTGTTAGCTTAAGGTTCATATGTAATGATTTTGATGATAACCTTATATTATTTTAAAATTCAAATTGGATTTATTTCCTTATATAGAAACAACGACATAATTTTTAAAAGGAAATAAAATTATCAAATAATTGCTTTCCTTTTTACAAGAACCTTCTTTATGTGCTTATCTTATTAAGAACCGTTTATTTGAAAGGATCCTACTAATAATGAAGGTTGTATATTAACTTGCATGATTATTGGAAGATTTTTGGCAAAGATGACATCGAAGTTATTGAGATTTAAATCCATCCAGTTGAATAAGGATGCAAGTGAAGTAATGGCTAGTTGGAAGACATGCCTACTTAAGGAAGAGCCACTGCTTTTATGAACACAAAGATCAGACTTTTGAAATATAGCTATAACCTCAATTCTTTTGAAAGTGATATCATTTTAAAATCTCTTGCTTGTTAAAAAGTGAAATTTTCTTTGAGAGAGATTAGTGTAGCTCATATCAAGCAAACATAATTTTCTGATGAGAGCTTATAGAGGCTAGCTAAATACTACTAGTTTGGAAAGTTGAAGAACCTTGAAAAATATTAACTTGTGAGATTGGAGAGGCTCATCAAATTACTACTTGTTTTTATAGTGAAATACTCAAGTTAGACACTTGGGGACTGGATATAGGCTTAGCTTGTAAGCTGAACAAGTATAAATCCACTATGTCCTTCTTCTCTTTTCTCTTAACTTTGTCTACATTATATTGTGTGTTAATTTCAGCAAGAGGCTCCTTCACTTTTAACAAGCTCTTTCTGTTTTAACAAATGCCTTTTGTTTCAAATTGTTTTTAACAAGTTTTTTATTTGACAGGCTCGTTTGGTTTAAATAAGATCTTATTGTATAATAAGCTTCTACTGCTTTAACTATTGACAAGCTCATGCCATTACTTATTGAACTGAAAGTAACTTGCAAAATGTTTTAGTCACATATAATTCACCCACTCTTGCATGTATTTGCTTTATCATGCTTGTCCTAAAGCAAACTATAATCAAAATTATAAAATTACAGCATCAAATCATAGTCAATTTCAACTTGTCCATTTGTATTATACATTATCATATCTTATTGAATCAAATTAACATACAATTAGAGTAAAGTTGTCCTAAAATTAACTTCCTAAGTAATATTAATAATAATCACATCAATAATCGTATTGAAATCAAAAGCATACATCTTTACACCCTTGCAAGATTTCACTTAATGTGCTTAACTGTTTAGGGTGAAAAGCATTAAAACTGTCACTCAATGCATGGTAGAACTCTTACCATATGCTTGTAATAAAATCACATCTCCACCATTTATGTACAAACTAGAAATAAAAATGAAAAGGTTTGTATAGGTTGTAATGGGCCTTAGGTAAAATATGAATAGGACAATAAAAGGGGTTTAAATGGAGGAAATTTACTCAAAGAAAAATTATAAGACTTGATAACAAAGCATATAGGTCCTTTCAATGCAACTATATTGGTACCATAAATTTATTCTTCTTTTTTTCTTTTTCTTTTTTCACAATTCAAGCATTTAGTGCCATAATTCAACAGATATTAGATCTTTTACAAATTTCGAATTTCAACAAATAAATAAAGTAAATAATCTTCAGGTTTCAAAATAATAAAACATTGTTGAAAGAAAAATAAGATAATGGCCAATATGTGGGTGAAATCAATGAAAAAGGTTAAAGCTTAACTGGTTTATTCCTAAAGGTAAATTTTTTGGAATGGTAATTTTTAAAAAAAGGCTTAAACAAGTTGGTTAATCGAAGTTCCTTGATTGTGTTAATGCTTCTAAGTTTCACAAATATGGCCTTAATATGCATAATAAAGCAAGTTCTAGAATTATCCTACTACAGACGATACCACACATTTGAAAGAATAACTAGAGCTTTAAAATTTTGAAAATTTGCTCTTTAGACGCAAAAACTCGTGAAAAAGAATGGGTATGTGTGTATAAATAATATGGACTTTCATTCAACTTAATTATTTCAGTGATTATTAAAAGTATGACCTAGAAAATAAACTTCATTCTAACCACCATTCTTTTGCAAACCAATTCAAGTCAATATTCAATAATGGCATATAGTATTCGTAAACATATCGTAATTAATTCAAGACATCAATTAATAACATTTACAATTAGTATTATAATAAACTTGAATAATTCAGAATTCAACCAACCCATCCCCAAACTGAAAATTGGACATTGTCCTCAATGTACAGAATACAATTAAATATATAAGTGAGAGAGTTGTTTGGTACTTTCCTGATTGTGGCAATTTTTTGATTTTGATCCACCTAATGCAAATTTATCTTTGCAAAAATAAAAGAATAAAGGATAAAAAGATATACGGTAAATACAATAAAAATAACATAATTGAAAACAATTAAACAATAAATAGGAAATAAAAATACGAAGTAATGTAATAAAAGAAAATCTTGAATCTTGGGCTACCTCTTAAGGCGCTTCTTTCACTCAAGGTGGTTCAAATGAATCATGTAAATGTAGCCTAACTATAGGTTTCATAACCTGAAAGTAAGCTACCTTTAAATGCTTTCCACTACCTTTCTCCTTCGGTTTACTCTTTTGTAATTGCTGCTTCTCAGGTGGATCCTTGAGGGTATAGTCCTACAAAACTTCTTCACAAGATTCCTTTATCTTGATAACATCCACAAATTTAAAGGGATTTCTTACCATTAGAGACTTTAAATGAAATCCTTTCATCTCCCACTCTCAAAGTTAACTCGTCTCCATCAACATTCTTAAGAGACTTAGAGGTAGATAAGAATGGTCGCCCAAGGATAACGAATGTCTATGAATCTTCATGTACGTCCAAAATGGTAAAATCAATAGGAAAGGTGAAATTTTCAACCTTGACAGCTGCATCCCTGATTATACCCCTAGGATGGTTGATAGCCTATCGCTAACTGCCAAATAATAAATTCCTAACTACCAAACTATGTAGTAAAGGTGAGCTAGGGTTGAACCACAGAGAGCTAGGATGCAAATGCTATTTCAAATATTAGAAACAAAAAAGAACACCCTGAAATGATGAAAACGAAAACAACTCTAGATATGCCTCAATCTCCACTATAACCTAGAATATGGACTTCAAGTTCAATAGCGAAGATGCATTTGGTACTAAAAAACAACTAACTTAGGCCACCTACTCATATATAAGCTCAGAATGTGTAACCCAAAGATATGGGATCCTAGATTAGTTGATTAAGTATCCTGACAAATTCAACTAACCTATTGCTACTTCCAGGAATCACTATGGACTAATCCATATCACACACTCAACCTTAGCCTTTGGATTAGAAAGTTACCTAAAGGGTGATCAAGCCTATGAGCAACTCCTAATTTATGACATTTATCCTTAATACCAAACCAACCTAGACTTACAAGCACTAATTCAAGACAAGTTCAACTCCATTCTCACAATTTCCACCCCTTCATCCTTATAATATCTCCAAACTCCTAAGTAGTCTAGCCACACATGTTCATATTAAGCAAAATAGACATTAAAAAAACAAAACTCATACTTAATTAAATAAAACCGAGGCTGAAAATTATAAACGAAGTAACAAAAACCAAAATTCAACACTTACACCAATTCAAGACAAGTTCAACTCCATTCTCACAATGTCTATGCCTTCATCCTTGTAATATCTCCAAAACCTTAAGTAGTCTAGCCACTCATGTTCATATTAAGAAAAATAGACATTAAATAAACAAAACTCATACTTAATTAAATAAAACAAAGGCTGAAAATTATAAACAAAGTAATAAAAACCAAAATTCAACACTAACTTAATAGAAATCAAAACTCTTTATGCTAATAAGTAACTAATCATAACCCAAATTACAAAATCTAAACTAATTGCATCAAAATAAAAATTCCAGCACACATAGCTTGCACAAAAACCTAAATTAATTGATCATGAACCTAGGAACATGTATAAATCCTAAATGTTAAGCATAATTTAATCAAAAGCATCACCAATAAGCTAAATCCGTAACATAATCCATTAAACATTCAAATATCTAATAAATTCAAACCTAAAAAAGCTTTTAAAGCTCAAACAACCAATATTAAAGCTGGAAAATTGAAGGAATAAACATCTATTGATATAATATAAAGGATCCTTACAAAATTCATAAATATCAACTATAAAATCCATTAAACATTTATTATAAATATTCTAGAACATGTAAAAATATGATTAGCACTAAGAAAGCTTTAAACTAATGGAATGAATATTAATAGATTCAGACATATTAAAATAAAGAATTGAAACTGAAAAAGAATAGCTACTCTTATGGAAAGTAATGAATGAACAAAAGACTATAGCTAAAAACAAATGAAAAAGCTAAGGCAAATGGAGTAAAAAAAAATGTTGTAGTTATCTTTAAAGTGGAGAGCCTCTCTTAGAAAGCTAGCTCCAAGCCACCACCTTGCCAAAAAAGTGTTGAAGTCATAATAATAATTTCTTTGCTTCTCTTTCTCTTTTATTGGAGTTTTCCGAAAAGTGGCAGATTGGAGAGCTCCTTTCTGACTTATTTCTCTTTCTTTATATAGCATTTTCCATTTATGGTAACCTTTCCCTCGCCTGAAAAGTCCAAAAGGTGCCTAAAAAACTTAAGTCTAGAAGGTTGTATGCATCTTTTATCTAACAGGCCACGATCATGGCCTATAGTGGCATGATCGTAGTTTAAGATTTTGCCCTTTATCACAATCGTTATAGACCACTAGGCTTTTATCACATTCTAGTTTTGCTCCAAACTTTGTCAAACTTCTTCCTTTTAGCATATATTTATGTTCAATCTTTTAATCTATATGTAAACACAAAATGAACACAAATTGAGTATTTAAACATAAAAATAGGATTGAAAAGACATTGAAATGCATAAGAAAATAGAAGATAATTCGATCCTATCAAATACCCCTACATTTGAACTATTGCTTGTCCTTATGCAATTTAAAAATAACCAAGATATTCTGTCAATTTATTTTCAAAGAAAATCGAGTATATGCAATCCTTCAAACTTCAACAAACTCAAGTATAGCTACTATATATATCATAATCTCTTCATCAATGCACATAAAAAAGTCAAAGGCAGACACCATTGATCAAAGTTAAAATAAGATTAAGATGGATTCCCCTCGCGATGTTCACTCATTTCACTTAAGTGTTTAAGGTCGATGTTTCACTTAATACTCCCTCTATAAGACTACACTATCATAGGCTTGCAAATTAACCAATTCTCTACCACATAGATTATGTGCTATCATGGTTCAAAAAGGGCTTTTACTTAAGGTTATAATGGGGTTTGAGTTAAGGTAAGGGAAAAAGGTCAAAGGGTATTTCACAATTATTAACAAAGTACTAAGTAAGAAGAGATAACCAAACACAAATTCTAAGGTATGCATATAAATACCACGAGCTACAACTACTCGTCACTAAATAATGCTACTACATTTCCTTCAATAGCAGAAAGATGCTTTGAATCAGTAATACTAAAACAATAAGGAAACAATAACATTAAAAATCAATAAAACATAAGTAGAAGTACCTCTTTAAACACCTTAGAATTGAATACAAAAAAAAATTCCCTAAATTATATACATCAAGTGCTCACTCATTACTTCATTAAACTTGTGAAAGTGTAAGGCTAATGGGTTTTCAGGTTTCAATGTAAGGTGATTAATTCAGAAACAAACAACATTAAAGGCTCAAAGGGGTTGGCAAGGGGAAAATGAGTGGGTGGGTCATTTAAGTTAAGGGTTCAAAACAAACAAGGCCTTAATCATTTTCATAAAACATGCATCTCTTAGTTTCAAACCAGTTCAATGCAAGTTCTGAAGGTAATCTTCCTTAGGGAGCGTAACACACAACAAAGAAATAGAATGTTTATGACATGTAGTCATATAGGCTCAAAACCTCACATGTGCTTATATAAAAATCCATCAAAATTTCATACATTACCTAATCACTTAAGTATCAAATTATTGACCAGTTTATGCAACTAACTATTTCAATCAATCCATATAATTCACCTTCCACTCAAGCTACCTAATCCAAATTCAGGCACACAACTCAATTCTCAGTCTAACTACCATGACAGAATAACATGGTCCAACATTCATCACAGTTCAAGTGTAAAAATGAAAAAAATTTAAACTGGCCCCACCATCACACTTAATGGGACATTATCCCCAACGTCCAAAAATCAATAAAAACACAAGTAAGGGGATGAGAACAAAAGGGCTGCCCTAGATCAAAGAGGGATCAATGACTTGAAAGTAGAATTCATAACTCTAGTCTTACATTCCTAAAAACAAAACAAACAAAAAGCAAATGAGGAATGAAAGCAATAAAAAAACTAAAAAAGTTAAGAATTAAAATGAAAGGATAACTTTGGAGTGCCTCCCAACAAGCGCTTGTTTAAGGTCATAAGCAAAGCCCCTGTCAACTAATATCAACCAATGTATGTTGGAGCTTTAAGCTCCATCACCTCCACATTGTACATATGAAATCCTTTAAAGTAGGGCTTGAAGCAATGTCCATTGACTTTAAACTCTTTCCCATTCGTACACTTCTGATCTCCACTGCTCAATAGGGATATACCTAAGTAACCTCAAAGGGACCTATCTATCAGGAGCATAACTTACCTAGAAAGAGTTTGAGGCGTGAATGATATAAAAGTACTTTCTGTCCAACCATAAATGTCTTCCTAGAGATGTTGCGATCAGGGAATGCCTTAGTCTTCTCTTTATAAATCCGGGCATTCTCGAATGCTTTATGTCTCGTACCCCGTTTCCGGAGCCAGACGATCGCATCTCAATTCGAAGATCCAAACATTTTACATAACCACTTGGACTCATAATTAAGCCCCCCTTTTGGCCCATCCCCATTCGAGCCCAATTATGTCACTGAATAGCGTTGGTGAGTCCATAATTTGCATGTATACATGCTTCGGATCAGTTAGCATAGCTCCCTAACTTCTTTTTCTGTGTTCTGTTTATTATTTATGTTTGACTTTCTATCAACTGTGTTGACCTCTATCATCTATCTTTCGTCTACTGTCTATCTTTCATCTATCGTCTAGGGTTGACTTTTATCGTCTGGGTTGACCTCCCCCTATCGTTTATCTTTTTATTGTGCGTAACACAGACGATCCCTTACATCTATCTTTCTTGTGTCTGTGTTCTGACGTGTCGTCTGTGTTTCGTCAGTCATCTGTGTTCCGTCGGTCGTCTGTGTTCCTTGTGCCTATGTTTATCACGTCAGTCTTTTATTTGCATCTGTATATGACGTCATCACAGACAATTCCTTTCATATGTGTGTTTCCTTTGTGTCTATAGGTGACATCATCACAGATGATACTCTTCCTTTATATTTTCCTTTGAATTTAGAACACGATCTCTTCAATTCTAATATGCTACTCTGAGACTAACAACCTTTGGCAATTCCACAATTAAGATTATGCATGTATACAATTCAATTTTCCAAATCTTTAAATTAACAATAAAACCATACATAGAATTGAATTCAATTTCACTGTCCCATTTTTAACACAGTGAGAGTTTGTTACATTCCAATGTAGGCATCAACTTAACACAAAATACAAAAGATGTTCAATGTTGATATGTTGAATATGCTATCCAAAATCACTAACTTAGTACAAAAGTCTTATATCTATTTGGGAGTCCGAATGCCTTGCAAGGATCACTGCTCTTCTCGACTTGCACCTGAGGAAGGAAAATTTGGGGGTTTAGCTACATAGCTTAGTGGCTAAAATATTTATAGCCATTGGCAATGAGCCACAAATATATATATATATGTATATATATATATATATATAATATACATATATATATATAATATACATATATATATATATATATACATCACATTCATTTTTCAAATCTCAACACATCATCACATAGATCTTATTGAAAGTAATTTAACAACAAAGTATAACCTAACATGCCAAATGAATATGTACACATAATTGGCTCGAGGGTTCCGTGAAACGAAATAGAGAAACTGAAGTTTACTCCGTGAACAAAACGAGTCCATTTTCAGATCTCGTGACCACAAGCGAGTAGCTGGGAGAAGCCTTTACCTCGACATGCACGTGAATAACGAAACGGTTCCACTCTCACCCAAACAAAAGCACATATTCATTTCCATGCATTTTCATATTCTCATACTCAATTTAGTCAATCACAATTTGCACTCTCGTGCTTCTTTTATTTTATCATTTTTCTTATATTTCATGCTTTTTCTTCTTGTCATTTAATTTCAATGGTTATAACCTTTTTCAAGGTATAATAGGATCAAAAGCATCATGCAATTTCAAATATGCACAATTATTGCAATTTCAAACATAACAAATTCATGCAAAACATATCACACACATAAGCAAGGAATTGCCCAATTACACAACAACCATAAATATTTTACCCACTTAAGACGCTTGACAATCCAAGTTTAATGTTGTCTTTCTTCTTCATCTTAGATTGGGCTTGCTTGGTTTCCTATAACAAACCAAGTTCTCATTCAATAGGAAATTCAATTTGAGAACCCATAGAACCGAAAGCATAAAATTGACCCTAAAATACTTAAACCCATACATTTTCCAAGCTCTTTGAACCAAAACCCCTCAAAACTCCAAGAGATTAGAAATCGACTTACCTTGAATCTTCACCAACTAGTGAGATTCTTAGCTCTAAAGAAAGCTCTTTCCTTCCTCTTTCTTTTTCCCTTCTCGGGTAACCTCAAATTCTCTCTTTAAGACTAAGAAAATTCGTGACCTAATTCAAAGCTCTTTTCTTTTAACTCCACCGAACCCCTCTTCTCCTTTCTCTCTCCTTTACTTTTTGATTTTCACTCCTTCTTTCCTCATTCACGTTTTTAGCCTTCTTATTTATAAGACAATCTTTTCCTCTTCCCATTCTACCCTTAATGGGTGAGAAAAGTCTACCTTAACCTTTCTTTAATACCTTAGTGCTTCTATCCTTAAGTAATCTTCCAAAAATACCCTTAGGCATCATACAACTTCAATACTTTAATTCCCTCAATCCATTGATTAATTCCTCCTAAACTTGACATAATAACTAACTCTAATTAAAATGATTTATCTAATAATACCACAAAATTTATTCAAATCATGCTTACTAAAATAAAATAAATGGAGGCCTAACATTTCTCCCCCTCTTAAAAAAAAATTCGTCCTCGAAATTATTACCTGAGTCATTGAAAAGATGTGGATACTTCCCCTTCATAGCTTCCAAAGGCTCCCATGTTGCCTTCGCCATCGAATGGTTCCTCTACAACACTTTGACCAACTTCACCACCTTGTTTCTCAAAACTTTTTCCTTCGAATCTAGGATCTCCATTGGTTGCTCCTCATAGGTCAAATCTTCCCTCAATTGAATCTCTGATGGTTGAACTATATGTGAAGGATTGGATCGATACGTTCTCAACATCGATACATGGAAGACATTGTGAATCTTAGACAATTTCGACGGCAAGGCTAACTTGTAGGCTAAAGGCCCGATCCTCTCAATGATCTCATAAGGACCTATGTATCTCGGACTAAGCTTACCCTTCTTACCAAATCTCAAGACCCCTTTCCATGGAGAAGCTCTAAGAAACACTTTGTCTCCAACTTCAAATTCCATCTCTTTTCTATGTGCATCTGTGTAGCTCTTCATTCTATCTTGAGCTGCTTTAAGTCTCTGTTTCACTAACTTAATCTTATCAACTGTGACTTGCACCATCTCAAGCTCTAAAAGCCTCCTTTCACCTTCCTTATCCCAACAAATAGGAGTTTTGCATCTCCTACCATACAAAGCTTCATAAGGTGTCATTTGAATTCTCGAATGATAGGAATTATTGTAAGCGAATTCAATTAAAGGAAAATGATCATCCAATAAGCTTTTAAAATCCATAACAAAAGCTCTCAACATTGCTTCTAGAGTCTATATTGTCCTCTCCGATTGTCCATCAGTTTAGGGATGGAAAGCTGTACTAAAGTGTAACTTAGTTCCCAAAGCCTCCTGTAAGCTCTTCCAAAATCGGGAGGTGAACCTGGGATCTCTATCCAAAACTATCGAACTTGGAATCCTATGTAGTCTGATTATTTCATCCACATATTTCTTGGCCAAAATATTTAAAGAATCTATTTGCTTGATTGGAAAGAAATGTGTTGACTTGGTTAGCCTATCCATAATCACCCATATCACATCATGCTCCCTACTAGTTCTCAATAACCCCATCAAGAAATCCATTGTAATCTTTTCCCACTTCCATTCCAGAATAGACAAGGACTGGAGTTTGCCTGAAGGTGCCTGATGCTCATCCTTGACTTGCTGACACACTAAGCATCTCTTAGTATACTCTGCAACATCCTTCTTCATTCCTTTCCACTAGAAATGCTCTTTCAAATCTCTATACATTCTTTTACTCCCTAGGTGCATAGCATAAGGCGCATTGTGTGCCTCATCAAGAATTTCACCTTTCATCTCTTACATATCTGGAATACATAGTCTACT
>JAOSBN010175329.1:0-19960 GCA_027563595.1 Erythroxylum suave | reverse complement strand
TCGCACTGAGTTATATTTTCTGCAAATTATTGTATTTTGTGTATTTGGGTTATGTAAAGAGCTTGATCAAAGTGTAAAATGTGTTATTTTTGGATTGGGCTAATTGATATGTTATCTTGTAAGTAAAAATGTTTCTGATTAAAAATGGGCCTAAATTAGTGAAAAAAATTTTACTCATACCGACTTTTGATTGTTAATGCTCTAGCACATCACCTTTGCGAGGTACGGACTCGGATATCATTATCGATGTCGAGTTCGGGTCTTGCAGGAGTGGGGTGTTACATATTCTCTAAACCTCATATCTTTTAAATGCGTTGTTTTGTAATCGTCTGAGTTTTCAAGAAAATCAAAAAGATTATAAAGATAACTATCTTAGACAATTTTACACAATTCGACCCCCTTTCTTGTGTATTTTACATATTAAAAGTGATTTCTATATTAACAAGTGATTTACTTCAAACTGATGTTTCAGCTCCTTAAAAATCCTCTAACATTCATCATTCCATCTGAAGACTACACTCTTCCTCAAAAGTTTAGTCAGAGGGGCTGAGATCAATGACAACCCCTCAATAAACCTTTGGTAATATCCAGCTAATCTTAAGAAACTTTAGATTTTTGATACATTCTTCAGGGCTTCCCACTTTATTACTGCCTCTTTCTTCCATAAATCAACTTGTATACCTTTTCCATTTACTATGTGAGCTAGAAACACTACTTGACTCTGCCAAAATTCACATTTACTAAATATGGCATATAGTTATTTCTCCCTCATAATCTGTAGGATTACTTTTAAGTGTTCAGCATGCTCTTCTCTGCTTTTTCAATAAACTAAGATGTCATAGATAAACAAAATTACAAAGCGATCCACGTAGGGTTGAAACACCTTATTCATCAAGGCCATAAATGCAACTGGGGCATTAGTTAACCTAAACAGCATTACTAAGAACTCAAAATGCATATACTTGCTCCTGAATGCACTTTTGGTACATCAGTCTCGTTATCTTCAACTGATAATACCCAGATCTCAAGTCCAACTTAGTGAACACTTGAGCTCCCTGCAACTGATCAAGAAAACCATCGATTCTACGCAATGAGTACTTATTCTTCACTGTTACCCCATTTAATTGCCCACAATCAATGCATAACCTTAAAGTCTTGCCCTTCTTCTTTACAAACAAGACTGGAGCTCTCCAGGGTGATACACTGGGTCTAATAAAACCCTTTTTCATTAACTCTTACAACTGAGCCTTCAATTCCTTTAGTTCCACAGATGCCATCCTATATAGAGGAATGGATATTGGTGCCACACCTGGAACTAAATCGATTGTAAACTCTGTTTCCCTATCTGGGGGTAAACCAAATAACTCTATGGGAAACACATCTAGGAATTTCCTCATAATAGAAATATCCTATACATTATGCTCAGTTTGAGTATCGATGATGTGGGCCAGATAAGCCTCATAGAACTCATTCTACCTCTGCCACGACCTCTCTATCCAAACCCACTAGCTCGGCTCTACTGGACCGTTGTTTCTACTACCATTCCTCCTTTTCTTCCAGATTGTGCTCTATACACAACAGAAAAGTCCCTGATCTGATAATCAAATGAGCCACATCGAAGGCAGGCTCCTATGAACTTCCAGCATTCACCACTGTGCTTCTTTCCATAGTGCTCATAATTTGGTAACTAACCTAATACTACACCTCTTCCACTGCTAGACTGCACAAAGCTACCCCTCTGTCTGAATCCCGACTATCTTATTAAACCTTTTGTTAGAACCACCCCAAGATTCACTAGACCTCTTCAATCTGGACTTTTCTATACTCAGACTGACTGTTATTCAACAATTTCTAGATTCGGATTGAGGTAGCTTGTAGTTTCGAAAAACTACCCAAATTAGAAATTACTAATCTTGTTCGAATCTCCATATTCAACCCGTCTTCGAATCTCCTGCACTTGTCTTCCGCAGTAGGAATCAAGGCTATAACATATCCAATCAGCTCATTAAACTTAATCTTATGCTTAGTTACCGATGAGCTGCCTGGCTTCAAATCTAAAAATTCCTTCATCTTTCTGTCCAGGTAGATTTTGGGCATGTAGTTCTCTTGAACACTCTAAAAAATTCTTCCCACCTAAAGTTACAAGGCCTAGTGGTACTGCCTGGAATAATTTTCTACCATTGGTAAGCTAGGCCTTGTAGGAGGGAAACTACATTGTTGAACTTATCGTCTAACTTATAATCTATCTGGTCAAAAATTCTCTCCCTTCTCTTTAGCCATCCCCTGAGCCCTATAGGGTCCATACTTCTGTAAAAGTCCATAGCCCCCTACTTTCGCAATTTATCATACCTCCTTTCCCTTCTCTTGGTAATTCTTAGAGGCATTCTCTCTTGTTGAGACACAAAAGACTCCCTACTGGCTCTTACAAACTCTAAGTAAGCTTATTGTCCCACTTGATCACTTATGGCAGATGACCTATAATAGACAATAACTTCAATTACTATCTGCATTTCTCATGGTAACTTATGTCTAACATTCCTATATATCCCTATGGATGCTAACCATTCTTTGATACCAAGCACTGTAGCACCCCATTCCCATCCGACACATTACCGTATTTCACTTAGACATTGGAACACATGCCCGACGGAAGTGACGCGCTAACTATATCACTTTCACTTATCTCATGGCATCAAAATTTAAAACATAAATCTCATGATCTCCAAAACATAAATTTCCTCATTTCATTTCATAAAACATAAGATTCAATGTAGCATTACATACAACATCCATGTTTATATAATATCGACCTATCCAAGTCCACAGCTCTATCTACAAAACATGCTAAATATATAAGGAAGTTAAAAAAAATTTTGGTCTAAATCCTTCAATCACAACCAACCGACCTTTGAGTCATGTCTTCTATCCAAAAGTAGTACTAGATCCCTTCTAAGCTGTCTTAGAACCTAAGTCATCTCTCTTGGACCTGAAAAGTCAATGTTGCAATTTTAGTGAGTTTTATGAACTCAGTGAGTTAACCATCCTCGATGGTTCACCCATAACACATATCACATTAACACATACAATCACATAATTCACAACATTTAGTTTTTCGTGTATCATCATAAAACACTTTGTACATAAATTTTCACGTTTTTCATTCAACTCAATTCCACATTACATTGCAATTATTCAAATCATACAATTCATGTGTATATGCAATATTCATAAGACTCACATTCATTCACTACGTTGTTATGACTGAGTGCCTTTTTCACTGTCCCATATTTGGTGTGAATACCGGGCTCATTAATACTATCCCTTATCCGTTAAGGATACAGGGCTCATTTTACATAGTGAGCTAGAGGCTCTTACCTCATTCTGAGCTTTAAGCTCTTTTTCACTAGCGACTCCAAACATAACTGCCTTAATGTTTCATGCATTCATGTAATGAAATGCACCACACATACTGAATCATTGTATTTAATCAATCGCATTCACATTCTCTTTCTCATTCACATTTTTCCTAGAACCTAAGTCCAACATTCAACAAGAATGTTAAGAACATTTATTTCGTTAAATTCACATACTAGAAACACTTCTAATAGTTTTCATGCATCAAACGCATTGGAAATTCAATGTCCAGAATCAATACATACACATCACATAATAGTTCAATACATAGTTTAACAAACAAATAATCAATGTGAGACCATCTTAAGTTACTCACAGCTTGCTCTAGATAGCTTATTGCCTCGAGGATCTAACAATGTCTGGATGAGGTTGCTTTAATTGCTCCTCTATATCATGCAACACATACATTTACACACATTACTACTTTGCACAATTATATAAGTACTCATTTATGTGCATAAGTATATGTGGATTATGTACAATGCATGCTCAGTGACAATCCTTGGTACATTTCCTTAATACGCGTCTAATAATCAATTAACATCATCTTTAAATCATTCTTTAATACCTAATACACTTTAATTACTTTAATTGCCTCATTCATCAACCACTATGCTCATGCAAGGTCCCATTCAAGCTTAATTACATTATAGGAAAGCATTAATAAGTCAATAATTCATATATGTACATGATTTGGGAAAATAGGCATAACTTTCACTGTGAAAGTTAGATTAATGTCATTCAATACAGTTTCGAAGAGGACTTCAAGTTTTACAACTTTCGTGAAGATTCCAAAGAGACATTTTTCCGGTTAGAGGGTCAAAATTACACATTTATATAGGTGTCCAGAGAATGTCCGCCCAACAGAGATGATGTGCCTCCAAATGAATATGAACGGGGCCACATCACTAAAATTCTAGAGCGGACATAAAGTCTACCCTACGGACATGAAGTCTGCCCAATGGACATTTACTGGCCAATTTCCAAATTTCCCACTCCTACAAGTTCTAACTAACACATTTGTGCATATCTTATCATTCGTACTTCAATTTTTCTTCATTATCACCTCCATTCCAATTCAAAACATCCATAAAACAAATCATACTAAATTGTTGATCATAACCACATAAACATAACATCAACCACGTCTACACATTCTTTAATATTTCAGCACATATTCAACTTCATTGTCGCCTTCCCTTTATCTATAAACTATCATCCTAATTCTCCTCACTTCGAGACACTATACTATCACTTTCTTTATCTTTTAATTCACTTTACTTCACCTCTATTTCAATTACTAGCATCCACAATTTTACACAAAAAAATAGAATATGTTCATATCCACATTCATCATTAATTTTCTGAATATGTTCCACTTCATTATTCACCTTCATTTTATTCGTTATTATCAACTTAATTCATTTTATTTCAAGACACCATAATACTTCTTTTTATTAGCTCTAAACTCAATTTAATTCATATCTAAAGCAATCAAAGAAATTTATGTAATAAACCAAGAAAACAGAACACAAATATCTAATTTACAAGTTAAAAATTCTGCACTTCTTGTTACACCATTTTAATGATCTTTCAAGTTCAAACTCATCTCTACAACAACTTATGACACGTGCTTCATCATCCAATGTGGTAAGGTTAGGTTTTTTTTGTGAGAAATGAAGGAGAGAGCAAGATGGAAGTAGCAATGGATACATGACAGCAAGATATAATATTGATGAAGGCTTGGAAATTCAAAAATTATGAAGAAGAAGCATGAAGAAGAAAGTCACAAAGCAGATGAAGAATATAACAAGTGAAAGACAAGCTTGGAAATTCAAAAATTATGAAGAAGGAGAATGAAGAAGAAAGTCATGAAGGAGATGAAGAAGATAACAAGTGAAAAACAAAAATTACTTGTCTTTCACTAGTAAATTTCGTATAGGTTATGTGGGGAGTGGTTGTGACACTTGTCACTGCCACTTGTCACTTTACTATGGTCCCATTTAGACCCTTTTTAATAACTAGTCTATTTAACTCCAATTTCTTATCCAATTGTCTCCCAAATTTCAATGACACTTGTCAATAATTCCTAAAGTCATTTATCAAAATTTCTATTGCCATTTAACTCTTATTTCTACTACCATTTATTAATTGTCTTGCCACTCAGCATTTTTCATAGTCCCAAAATACCCAAAATTTCTTAAATTTCCTAAATTTCACTAAAAATTCTAAATCAATACTTGTAAACACCAAGTCAATTTTCAATATATATAAACCACAAATTACATCAAAAATCACATTTATAAATTAATTATACCCGAAAAATGTCAATGAATGTGTGTATAATCATTATAATGTGTGCAACAATCAAATTCACGTGCATGTGTGCTATATGATGCATGAACATGAACTACAGGCCCTATGTTCTCATTGCTATTTCTCTCATGTGCAGTATTCTAGGGCTTTAACCCTTAACATGGGATATCGGGATGTTACATAAGGTCTTATCAAAGATAAAAGCATGTATTTAGGCAATTATTATAATGATAATTAAGATGAAATTTGTAAGATTTAAGCAAGCGTTCACTATAGAGAATCTTGCATAATTCTCTCACTAAACCACAGTCTTAATAGTAACACGATCGTCATATTGTGATATGGTATATCATACCTAAATTATTGTCTTTGTACAAGAAGGAGATTGTTAGTTTATGCCCTACAACCAATGGAGGGTTGTAGTTTAGTGACAAAATAATTTAAAGGCATTCTTTAGTTTATTCATATTTAGATGTATATAATAAATTCCATATAATAATTATACGCTTCAATTGAAATTACGATGAGATTATAATTATGAGATTCATATTGTATTTATGGAATATCCCTAAATTCTTTCTAGTCATTGTTTTATTAAGATTGGACATTAACAGAACATAAAAATAGCACATATTATGTTTTTTTTCTTATGGAGATAATTAAACAAATATGTGAGTGGTTGTTAAAAAAACAAATTTACTAAACTGACCCCATATGAGAAATCCATTTGGAACATTATTTGTATGTCTATGGAAATTCTTATTATGATGATTGTATAAGTGATCCTTTAACTTGAGATCTCCAAAGTTATCTTGTATAGAGATTGCTATGTTTTGGTAATACTTATGAACTATTCTAATCATGGGTAGATCAGCCGATAGTCATTGAATTTAGCATAAACTATATGGTGGTAATTGAGTGATAAATATAAGATTTATCACCCTAAAGTAATTAAAGAGAATGTTTTATTGTTCTTGATTAGTATTGATACTAGGCCAAGGTGGAACGCTTTGTAAAATAGTTACAAATGCCATTAATTGAACCTTTAACTAATGATGGAGAACTAATACGATTAGACTTAAAATAAAGTAGATATTAATTTCATGCTCTATATCTAATCGAAACATTCTATGATGGAAGGATTGAATTACAAGAAAAAATTGTTTACAGGAAGGATAGTCAAAACCACTCTGACATTTTCAAATATTTGTGTTGCCATGACATGTTGTTATAAATCAACATTGATAGATGAATATAAATTGTTTAATTAGATAATTAAAGATAAAGTAAAAGAGTTTAATTTATCTAATCTTAAATATGATCTAGGATTGTAATTTATATTCATTTCCAACATATTTACAAACCTAGTGCGTTAAACTTAAAGAACAAATTGAAAAAAGAAAAGATATTTTAGTTAAGTTGGTCTTAACTGTAAAGTTTGAGAGACTTTATGATTAAATATGAGATATTTAATAAAAAAGAATCAATATTAGATATTGGATCTTATTAGGATATAATTGGTGTTTAATTAGAATTATTTATAATTTTAATTAAAGTTTAATTGAAATTAAATTACTAAAATGTCCAAAACCTATTATAAATAAACTTAAGTTCTAAGAGAGCTAGCACTCATTGCTTAACCATCTCTATAATAGTCATAGAGTTTTTTCAACTTATTATGTAGATACCATTAAATACTAGATACTTATGCAGCTACACTAGTTGAAATGAACGAGTTTTAGAAACGGTTGAAGGGACACGATAAAAAAATTATTAAGCTTCGAAATAAGTTATGAATTACGATTCATGCTTTATTATAATTTACGTATCAATTATTTTATATAATTTAAAGTTATCTTGATTTTTAAAAAATTAAAATACAAAAAAATTTTGTGATTATTTCACTATATATGGGATCGTTTCCAACACTGTAGTATTACCATCACTTAGCATTGCTGCTCCATCGCACATCAGAATTTATAATAGATTTGTTACCTGTTTTTTGTATATCTTTCTTGCTTCTTTTATCACATATCAGAAAACATGAACCTCATTGCCCTTGCAATGCAGAACAAAAAATTTCTTTTCCATTTGCATCAGATCTTGAATTTTTCTCGCGAAAGTTTTGTGATGCTTGATTGGCCACCACGTGGGCAAAAGTCCTGAAAATCGATAAATGGCACTTGCGCAAGATGCTGCGTGCACTTCCCAAATTTTCTACTAAATTAGAGGTATTTCGCATTCGAAATATATGTCTGCTAATTAACGAAAGCGACCTAGCACTAGGATGAACAAAATCACCGTCTGTGTAACCAAAAAACATGTCTATGGTGGTTTAAATACACATCATGATTACCCCCTTATGACCTCTAGTCGCTAGGGGAGTCAAGTAGTAGAGTATAACTAAAAGAAATTATATAAGTAATAAAGCATAATTGGATGCCAGTCAGCTCTAATTTGGCAAGCCTGAATCTCAATCTCCAACAGGTGTCTTAATTGTCCCTTTGTGACAATAATACTAGTAATAAAACAAAACTCACCGCACCTGGTATTGCATCTACAAGGCCAGCTGCAGGGTATAGCAATGAGAAAAGAGAAGGTAGGAGTAACGAAAAACTGATGGTTTAGGACCGTCCTTTTGGAATTTTGTTTTGGTCTACCAAACCTCTAGGGTGATGTGAAATTATGTTATAATATTACATATTGGTTAAACATAAAAATATTAAAGGGTTTATAAGTGGTAAGGATCAACTATCTAAATAATTAGTTCTAATTATTTTGATAATAGATCAACTATCTAAATGATTAGTTCTAATTATTTTGATAATAGTTGGTTGGTCATTTTGACAATATTTGACCTAAACTCAATTCCTATTAGTATACTCTATACTCTGCCTATATTAAAAATTCTAATATAATATCAGAGTAGGTTTGGTCTAGATTATTAATTTCTCGATTATCCGTCTAGATGTCCAGTTCCAGTGGTCCGGTCCCATTACCACTGCATTTATTTCAAGTGACAACTGAATGTCTAGTCTCAGTTGCACTTGAGGGAAGTGTTAAAATATCCTATATTCACTAAACATGAAAATATTAAAGGATTTATAAGTGATAAGGGTGAACTATCTAAATGAATAGTTCTAATCATTTTAATGATAGTTGACTCAAACTCAATTTTTGTTAATTAACTCTACACTATGCTTATATTAAAAATTCTAATAAGTTGTGACTAACAAAAGGTTTTGCCTTCCCACTGGATCCTTTCTTTCCACGAGCTTGATGTAAAAGGCAGTAATCTTCTGCTACTTTAACTGAATGTGAAGTCCCTATAATGATTAGCCATCTCTCTTACTCACTTCTTTATATTGGAAAAGAAATGTGAAATTTCTTGAGATGAACAAGATGCACAGAAGTTGCTAAAGGTTCCAATTATTGAAAACTGAAGTAGCTTTGTCTTTATACCATTTGGAAAAGCCTCATTTTAGTCCCCGAGTAAATTTATCCTCAATCCCCTATACTTCTAGCTATACAATACTACAAACTTCCCTGAAAAATGCTTGATAACTGAGGATTGTTGTGTTTCTTTCTTTCAAGAATAGAATATGCTGCCAACAGTTACTATAATATAAGCATAAAAAATACGTTTTTCTTTCTTAAAAACATGTAATACCCTACTAATACAATTGACTTTCACTTTTATCATTACACTTCTTCCTTTTCTCTTAATTTTCCTATTCTTTCATGCATTGAAGTTTGATCCTGAAAATGCATAAAGTTGAAATGGAAACAGTTCAGTAGGACCACTTCATGTTCACCTTGAACTGAACGCAAAACCAATTGTCCTATCGGAAGTACTTGTTTCTCCTTCGTTGTATGACCAACATCCTTTGAAGCATTATTGCTTAGTTATTTTAAAGTGGAGATCAGTTAATGATTGCACTTGTAGGAGCGCAATAAATCCTCACGACATAGTTTGTTTGAATCAAACAAGGATTCATTTTCTTATGTCACAATGTAAAATAGTGGATATGAGACTAAAATTTTCGCATTTCGATTTTTATTGTAACAGATATGTATATGGTTTGTTCTCGTGTCTAATAATTAGTATCATAGTAATTTTGCCCCTTCGTTGATATAATTAAATTTATGTGATTATATGCATAAATGAGCTAATTTTTGTTGCAAATATTGACATTGTTAGAGTTAATATATTGTGAATTGATCTTGCATATTTAAAGAAATTTCAATTCTATGTAAAATGACTGTTGAATCATTAAAAACGGAGTTTTAAAAGTTAAGATATAGTTGGATTTGTAAAATGGGTCAAATCTGGATTGAGTCAACTCATCTGAAGATTGAAGAAAATGAACACTACGTGCATTTTGCATTCTTTTTTGAATACAGGGGTTTTTCATTAAAATTTTTTGCATAATGAAAAATGCAGGAGAGAAAATAAAACTTTGTATTTTTTAAGGCCCATCGTTGGAACGCTTTACATGAATTCTACATGACCTTATTTTGTACCTTGTTTTGTAGGCTCATCATTGAAAAGCTTTAAGTTTATACTTGTAAAGGACAAATTGTTTAGTTTGGTATTGCCAACCAGCGACAAATAGGAAGTGGACAAAGGCGATGTTAAGTGCCACAGATAGTTTGGTGATAGAGTATAATGTATTTACAGCGTGGTCCATGTTTATATTGTATTTAAATATTGAAACCATAAATATTTCAACTTTGACATATTAGTCCAATTTTATTGAAATTGCATGATATAAATCACTGTTTTATTTTAAATTCATATATATGTTTATTTTTATGCAAATATATGATAGTGATGCATAATTAATAAGTTTTAAATGATTATGTGGAACCTTTATTATTAATATATTGCATGAAATGAGGTATCATGTGATCAATATAATTGTAATTAGTTGAAGATTAGCCACAACATCTTTGGTCGAAAGAAATTGTATATTAAGTGCTATAGATCACATATAGTAAAACGAAAAAAATTGTAATTAATTATATTCAAATATAATAAATTTTATCCCACAAGAATATTTATTATATTTGTATGGTTAATTAGGATAGAATAACAAATTATCTTTTTCTTAATTTATCCACAGGCACTAAAAAAGGAATATAATTTAATAATTTCATTGTAAAGGTTATGTATGAATCTTTTAATTAAAGCTTAGCCCATAGGTAGTTTTGGTTATTATATGATTGCATGTTTTAACATTGATAAAAACATGATATATTATAACATCCTGTTCCCATATTAAGGGTTATAGTTGGGAATACCGTAAATGAGAAATAAAAGTGAGAGAAACAAAAATGTATTTTATGCTCATGCATAATATAGCATGCATACGCGTGAATTTGATCATTACAGACATTACAATAATTTGTTCATGCACTCATTTGATATTTTCCGAGTATGAATGATTGATTTAATGTGATTACGAGATGGATAGTGAAGATTTTGTACTAAAAAATTATTCAGTGAATTAAATTACTGATTTAGAATTTTTTGAGAAATTTAAGAATTTTTGGGTATTTATGGACTAGGAAAATACTAAGTGGCAAAACAATTAATAAATGGTAGTAGAAATAAATATCAAAAGGTAGTAGAATTATTGAAAAGTGATATTGGGATTTAATGACAATAGTCATTGAAATTTGGAAGACAATTGGATTAGAATTGGGAGACAAATAGACTAGCATTTTAAAAGATCGCAAGAGAAACCATAAAAAAGTGACATTTGGTAAGTGACATGAGTCACTTGCCACACCACTTGTTTCCCACGAATTGCATTAAGTGAAAAACCAACATTTGGTCTTTCACTTGCTAATTGCCTCTCTCTGTCTCCCTCTTCGTAAGTCACTCCTACCTTCATCTTCTTCATTTCTTCTTTTAGTTCTTCTTCACGTTTTTGCTTCACAAAGCTTTATTAATGTTGCACCTTGCTTTCATCCATCATTTACTCCTATTTTCTTTGTCTTCTTCACCTTACTACAAAAAGACCTAACCCATACCTCCATGAGAGTTTATGGTCGTGTGATACATGGGAAGGATAGGGTTAGATGATTTTCTTTTTGAAGACCTTGAAACTTAATCAAGTAAGTAGCATCTAAACCTTTATGGGTTGTTTAAATATAGGAATATGTGATGATTGTTTGGGGTGAAATGAAAATGATAAAGGTGGCGTTGCGTTGATGAGGAATTAAGTAGGTTATGTTGTATTCTTGTTCATATGATGAGAAATAATTCATAAGTTGACATAGGGATGATTTTGAGATGTATTTAAGGCATAAGTGATCTGTAAAAATGATCAAATAGTTGATGAAGGTATGGATGCTTTGATGTTTTGTTTTTATTCATAAAATGAACAATGAATTGTAAATTGTTTTTTGGATAATTTGAATTGTAAATAGAAGTGATCTTGATGAAGAAATGATAGAACTTTGGAAATGAATTGTGTTGGGGAATGTTATATGCAGTTTTTTACTGAACATGCCTCTGTATTTTGGCTATAACTTGAACTGTGAATATCTAAATTGGATGAAATTTAATTTAGAGTAAACTAGAAACATAAGGCTACATTTTTCATAAAGAAATAGAATTTAAATCTTTACCTAAAAGTCTTGATATTTGTCTTGAATATGAGAATTGTGTTCAGTTGAGGTCTAAGAATAGTTTGTAGTATTTTGACTATAACGTGCAAGATACGGAACGACAATGTATGAATTTGATGTCATTAGAAGCTTAAGACATATAGTACCATTTGATTAGAAGAAAGTGTTGCATAAAAAGCTCATTGTCTAGCTCAAAATGATCATACAAAATTGACCTAAAAATTTGTCAAGAGAAAAACTAGGAAAACTGCAGGAATACTAGGAAATTGTTTTTGTTACGATCATGGCAGGTTATGTCACGATCATGGGTAGTGACTTTTCATGGTAATGTGGTGATTATTCAATGGCTGAACCAATTAAGGATGAGGTATATAATTATGATGTCTTTGGACTTAATTGGGACTTAAAAAGGAACATAGTGATGTAGGAAAAGTTGGGTAAATGTGAGCTAAGTTTTGATTGATTTTGATGTTATACCTTTAAGGAAAAGCATGTTTGATGCTAATGCATATAAATATGAAATGTTTAGAGTGTTAAATGAGGACATAACATAATCAATGAATTGTTTGATGCATTATGAATAAGACATAGTAAGGAAGGAGATTGGGTTTCATGAATGATGAGATTGAGTTTGAAATGTTGAATCAAATGAGTTGAGGATTAGAGAGGTTAATGCAATAAATGGGTAGTGTAATTAAATGAAATGAAATTGCATTAATTTGTATGAATTATGGAAAATTTGGTATGAAATTGGAGTTGTGATATGTGTTGAATTCAGAAGAATGAAGGAAGAAAAATGCGGGGTACAACCGTGGCCCTTACAGCACAATCGTGACCAAACGAAAATAGTTTTTGTCACTATTGTGGTCGGGGCACCATGATCATGGCTAGACTTATGGAGGTAAAGATTTGTCCTTTGATTGTTGAATGAACAAGTCAATACTAGGGTGCTTCCATATGATGTAATTATGTTTAAATGAGATCTTGAATGACCCTAATTGATGAGAAATGAGGTGATTAAAGTGAGTAAAGTTCTTTAGATATTAAAGAATGATTGAAACATATTAATTAATTATGAGAAATGAATAAAGGAAATATACTTGAGATTGTCAATATAAGCATGCAATATATGTTACACATATGCATATGTGTATAATTGAATGTTTGTGTGATGGTGAAATAAATAATGTTTGTGCAATATGTGTAGTGCATATTGTTGTTATACAGGATAGAACGTCAGCATCCAGTCGTTTCTGGATCACGAAAGCAAATACTAATCTAGAGTGTACTGTGAGTAACCTAGATGGTCTCACTTAATTATTTGTTTGTTTCATTTCTGATTTGAATAATCTATGCATGTGATTTGATTGTTGATTTCCGGACATTGAAGGTCTGAGATTTATGATGCATGAATGCAATATTGAAGTGCTACTTGTTAAGTTAAGAAAACTTCACTTCTTCTATTGATTTTGATGAAAGTCAAATAATAATAATAGAAATGTGTGAACTATTTTGATGTGTTTTATTAAGTGTGAAGATGCATAAGACTATGTGCAGACATAAGACCATGCAGAATCATAAAACAATGCGTAGACATAAGACGATGTGAAGTCATAAGACGATGCGCAAACATAAGACAATGCATAGACATAAGACGATGCGAAGTCATAAGATGATGCACAGTCATAAGATAATGCGGAGACATAAGACGATGCGCAGACATAAGATGATACGAAGTCATAAGACGATGCGAAGATATAAGTCGAAGCATACAAATCAAATCAAGATGATATAATCTACAACGACAGTTAGTTAGTTGAAGGTGGTTACAGGACTCAACTAACAACAAGTCTCTGAAGATTCTATAGGTGGTTTTTTCAAGAAGACCGTTGGCGAATTAGATTATAAATATCAGTGTAGTCGTAAAAAAAATAACTTTTTTACTAAGCATTTACTGTACAAAATATCCTAAGTGAAAAAAAGAAAGATAGAGATTAAGAACACCTGTAGCGTGAGTTTAGAAAAGCTCAAACAGTATCTTTTCTAATGAAAGGAAGGCTAGAGCCTGAAGAGGCTAAGATAGCAGATAAAGAATACTTTGTGAAAGAGACCTGAAGAGGCTCTGAAAGAGAAGAAATAATACTTGTAAAGTTGAAGAAATAGTGAAATCTCAAATAAACTCTGAGGACTGGACATAGCCCAAAGGTTAAGGGTGAACTAGTATAAACCGCAGTGTCATATTCTCTAACCATCATCTCTTTAATTTTTGTAGTTAAAAAAATATTATTTTCGCTGTTTCATTACTCTAACCAATTAAGTACATTGTTTTGTAATCGTCTGAGTTTTCAAGAAAATCAAGAAGATTATAAAGATAACTATCTTATACAATTTTACACAATTCAACCCCCCTTCTTATGTATTTTACATAGTATAAGTGATTTATATATTAACAAGTGATTTACTTTAGTTAGTATCAGAGCTCAAGTTTTCAAGAAACACTGATACAAATTGAGGACAAAGATCCATAGCTGAATCACATGTTTTTATAGCTAAAGGTGCCTCCATCTCAAGACCTCCTGCATTCAATGGTGAAGACTATCATTATTGGAAGGACAAGATGCGGCTCTTCATAAAATCCACTCACATTAATCTTTGGGATATTATTGAAAGCTGTCCATATGTTCCAACAGACTACGAAGGGAAAAGCATCTCTCGTGAACAATGCTCAGTCGATCAAAAAGCTCGTGTTCAATTAAACTCAAAGGCCAAGTTCTTTTTAAGATATGTTCAAAGCAGAAGTAAATATGATAAGGTTCATGGATGCGAATCTACAAAGGAATTGTGGGACACATTATCCATTGCACATGAAGGCACAAACAAGGTGAAAGAATCCAAGATTAGTATTCTTGTTCATCAGTATGAGCTGTTTAAAATGAAAGATGATGAGTCTATTGATCAAATGTTTGGACAATTCTAAACAATTATTAATGGACTTAAACGTTTGGTGAGAATCTACGATAGTCAAGACCATGTCAGAATGATTCTCAGAAGTCTTCCAAAAAGATGAGGGCCCAAAGTAATAGCAATACAAGAAGCCAAGGATTTAAGCAAGCTAAAGCTAGATGAATTGCTTGGTTCTTTGAAAATTCATGAAGTAAAGCTTGATGCAGAAGATAAACCTAGAAGGGATAAATTTATTGCATTGAAGGCTGGTCAGATGAATAAGAAGAATCAGAAGATGCAGTAAAATAGAAGTACGTCTTCAAAAGTATTAAAGATTGAAGAAATCAAGAATGATGATGCTAGTGAATCTGATCAAGATTCAAGTGAAGATGAAGATGAGCTATCTTTCATTTTAAGAAAAATTAGAAGGATGTGGAAAAAGAAAAACGAAAATAAAGACTCCTCTTTTAAAAAGATTAGCAAAGATGATTTGAAGAATGATAAAAGCTCTGTCGTCTACTATAAGTGTAATAAACCAGGACATTACAAGTCTGAATGCCCCTTATTCAAAAGAAAACTAAAGAAAGAGTCAAGAAAAAAAAACATGATGGCAACATGGGAAGATCTGGATTCGTCTGAATCTGAATTCAATTTAGATTCATCAAAACAAGCAAATATATGCTTGGTAGCTGAAGGCGAAAGTGATGATGAGGTAATCTTTGACTTTAATGATCTTCAGCATGCTTATTTAGAATTATTAGAAGATTCACATGTTATTTTGAAACAACATAGATTGTTAAAAAAGAAGTGTATTGAAAATTCTAAGAAAACAAAGCTATTAGAAGAAGAAAATGCCTGTCTTAAGAAACAAGTAAACAATATGAAAAAGAAAGTAACTGTAGATAGATCTTAGAAGACTAATCAGTTAAAACAAGGATTAATAGTCTTTCAGTAAATTTATCAAAATTTACAGAAAGCACTAAAAGGATGAATAATATTATTGGAAGTTATAGACATCCAAATGATAAAAGTGGATTAGGATTTTCTAGAAGAAATACTAATCATAATCGTAATGTTCTTCACAATAGGAAGTTTGTTCCTAATAAAGGGAAAAAAGAAACAGCATTTTTATTATTATTCTAAGAATAATTATAAGACTAACCCCAATGGACCCAAGAAAATATAGGTACCTAAGAAGGATATATTATATATTGCAGATCTCCTTACTTGGGAAAAACAAACACCATCAATGGTACTTGGACAGTGGCTACTCACGACATATGATAAACAGAAGGTCTATATTCCTAGACCTCCAACTTAAGTATGGAGGATCAGTAACTTTTGGAGACAACTAGCAGGGCAAAATTATTGGGATTGGTAAAATTGGTAAGGATTCCTTTTCATCTACTGATAATGTTCTGCTAGTTGATGGTTTAAAGCTTAATCTTATCAGTATAAGTCAGTTATGTGACTTTCGGTTTGAAGTATCCTTTCATCAAAATTCTTGTTTAGTTAAAAAGAAGGACAGGTCTATATTCTTTTCTGTCAAGAGACAAAACAATATCTATAAAATTAACTTAGATGATTTAAAAAGTCAAAATATTTCATGTCTTACATCAAAAGAAGATGAAAAACTAATTTGGCACAAAAAGCTAGGACATGTTAGTTTTAAACATATTTCCAAATTAGTTAGACATGATTTGGTAAGAGGTTTACCAAAGATAAGTTTTAACAAAGATTTCTTTTGTGAGAGTTGTCAAAAAGGAAAACAAGTTAAAGCATCTTTTTCATCTAAGAACATTGTAACTTCATCTAAACCACTAGAGCTGTTACATATAGACTTGTTTGGACCTACTAGAATAGTAAGTCTTGGTGGAAAGAAGTATGGTCTTGTAATTGTTGATGACTTTACTAGATTTTGTTGGATATTGTTTCTATCTCATAAAGATGAATCTTTTAAATGCTTTAAAGTTTTATCCAAAAAGTTACAAAATGATAAAGGAATTTCTATTGCTGGTATTCAAAGTGATCATGGTGAAGAATTTGAAAATGAAAAATTTAGAATGTTTTGTGAAGAAAATGGAATTTTCTATAATTTCTCTTCTCATAGAACTCCTAAACAAATTGGAGTTGTAGAAAGAAAGAATAGGATGATTCAGGAAATGGTAAAGACTATGCTATATGAAATGAATCTTCCTAAGTATTTCTGGGCAGAAGCTATAAATACAGCTTGTTATATTCAAAATAGAGTATTTCCACGACCTATTTTAAATAAAACTCCATATGAGTTATGGAAAGGAAGAAAGCCAAATATTTCTTACTTTCATCCTTTTGGTTGCAAATGCACTATTTTAAATACAAAAAAAATTTAGATAAGTCCAATTCTAAGATCATTTCAAGAATTTTTCTAGGTTATTCTATTAGTTCTAAAGCTTATAGAGTTTATAATCTTGTTTCTAAATCTATTGAAGAATCTATTCATGTAAAATTTGGTGATGATTCTCATCTAGATAGGAGAGACGATTCTGATGATGAAACTCTATCTGCTCCCTTGAATAACAACCCAGACGATTCACCGTCAGACGATCCTACTAAAGTAGTAGACACTTATGAAAATATTAGCTTAAGAAAAGACTGGAGATATAAATCTTCTCACCCAGAAAACTTGATTATAGGAGAAACATCAAAATGAGTGAAAACTAGATCTAAGTTTAGGAGAGAGGCCAATGTAGCTTTTGTTTCTTAATTAGAACCTAAGAAAATTGATGAAGCTCTTCAAGATGAAGCTTGGATTTTAGCTATGCAAGAGGAGTTAAATAAATTTACTAGGAATAAATTTTGGTCTCGAGTACCTAAACCATCCAATAAATCTATCATAGGAACTAGATGGGTCTTTAAGAATAAACTAGATGAATTAGGAAAGGTATCCTGTAATAAAGCTAGATTAGTAGCTCAAGGCTATAATTAACAAAAAGGAATAGATTATAATGAAACATATGCTCCTATAGCTAGATTAGAAACTATTAGGATCTTACTTGCATATGTTGTTTTTGATAATATAAATCTGTTTCAAATGGATGTGAAAAGTGCCTTTTTGAATAGTTTTATAGATGAAGAAGTTCACGTTAAACAAACCCCAAGTTTTGAAGTCATTGACAAACCAAATCATGTTTATAAACTTCATAAAGCTTTGTGTGGATTGAAACAAGCACCTCGTGCATGGTATGATCATTTTAGTTCTTTTTTGATTAAAAATGACTTTATTAGAGGTCAAGTTGATAAAACTTTATTTCAGAAAAGTATAAAAAATGATTTCATTATTGTGCAAATATATGTAGATGATATTATTTTTGGTGCAACTTCCAAAAACTTATGTTCAAATTTTGAGTTTCTTATGAAAAGTGAATTTCAAATGAGTATGATGGGTCAATTAAAGTTCTTTCTTGGTTCACATATTAAACAAACTGAAGAGAAAATTTTTATCCATCAACGAAAGTATATCAAAGAACTGTTAGTCAAATATAAAATGGAAAACGTTAAACCAATGTCAACTCCTATGCATCCCTCAATCGTCTTATCTAAGGATGAAGCTGGTAAGAAGATTGATCAAACTCTTTTTAGAGGAATTATTAGTTCTTTGCTTTACCTAACTACAAGCAGACCTGATATTATGTTTAGTGTTGGTTTGTGTGCAAGATTTCAAGTAGATCCTAGAGAATCTCATTATATTGTTGTTAAAAGAATATTGAGATATTTGGCAGGTTCTACTGATCTTTGCTTAATGAATGAGAAAGGTAAAGATTTCAGGTTAATTGGCTACTGTGACGCTGATTATGCTAGAGACAAGATTGATAGAAAGAGTACAAGTAGAGGATGTCACTTTTTTGTCATAATCTAATTTCGTGGTCAAGAAAAAGGCAAAGTTCAATTGCTCTCTCCACTGCAAAGGCTGAATACATATCAGCCGCAAGTTGTTGTTCACAAATACTATAGATAAAGTATCAGTTAGAAGATTATTCTATCCAAGAAGATCAAGTTCTAATCTTCTATGATAACACAAGTGTTATCAATCTCTCAAAGAATCCAATTCAACACTCAGGGGCAAAGCATATTGAAGTTAGACATCATTCTATAAGAAACTATGTACAGAGAGGAATCATCAATCTACAATTTGTTGAGACGAATCAACAATGGGCAAATATCTTCACAAACCCTTAAGTGAAGACAGATTTAAGGAAATCAGACGAAATTTGACTATGGTAATGTTAAATGACCATTCGTCTGAAACTCTATGACCCAGATGATAAGCCCTCATGAAGCGGAAAAGTCATAAGTTCTTAAGAATGAATAGTAACAGTAACTTTCACTTGGTGGTATCAGTTGTATGATTATCTATAGATCCGTCACAAATGTTACAAATGGTAACTTTTTAAGTGCCTGTTTGGTTGAGCTTATATCAGTAGAGCTTTTATCAGTAGAGCTTTTGTCAGTAAAGCTTTTCTGAGAAGAGCTTTTTTAAAAAGTCAGTTGACTGTTTGGCTGTCAATTAAAAAATAGCTTTTTAAAAGAGTTTCATACAGTAGACTGTTTGGCAATATAAAAATAAAAAGCACTTTTATTAATTTTAACTATATTTTATTTTATAATA
>JAOSBN010175319.1:0-19961 GCA_027563595.1 Erythroxylum suave | reverse complement strand
TTACAAGTTTTCAGGTTATATTGTCCCAGTTACTATTCACCACTTCGTCTTAGTTACTGTTCACGCATTTCGTCTTAGTTACTGTTTATGCATTTCGTTTTAGTTACTGTTCATGCATTTCGTCTGGTTTACTGTTCATCGCCCGGGCATTGTTCATCATCTAATGTTACTGTTCATCGTCTTAAGTTACTGTTCATCGTCTCATGTTACTGTTCATCGTCTCATGTTACTGTTCATGTTACTGAGACAATTGCAATTTGTTTCTTCTGCCTGTGTTATTGGATTGACTCTGTAGTTTGTTTATGTGATGTACGGATTGGGCGAACCATCAATGATGGTTCCTCATTGAGTTCGCAAAACTTACCCAAAATTTGCAATTATTTTTCAGGACTCAGAAGAATACCCCGTTAGGCAGGGGGCATATATCTATTTCATGTGAGTGAAAGAAGAGATCGGGATTAGTTCACATCTGCATTGTGTCTTTTGGTTTTCGCACTGAAGTATATTTTCTGCAAATTATTGTATTTTGGTGTATTTGGGTTATGTAAAAGAAATTGATCAAAATGTAATACGTTTTATTTTTGGATTGGGCTAATTGACGTTTTGTCTTGTAAGTGAAACTGTTTCTGATTAAAGATGGGCCCAAAATTTGTGATTAAAAAAAAAATTTACTCATACCGACTATTGATTGTTAGTGCTCTAGCACACCACCCTTGTGAGGTACGGACTCGGATATCACCATCGATGTCGGGTTCAGTTCTTGCAAGAGTAGGGTGCTACATACATGATAGATCCAATAGCAGATGCATATGGAATATTACTTATGCAATCAAGTTCTTTACCTGAAATAGGATAGTCCTTCTTAGGAAGTTTGATTCAATGTGAAATATGTAGGAATCCTCTCTTGGAATCTTGCATACTGAACCTCTTCAGTACCTTATCTATGTATGTACTCTGACTTAGGCCTATAAGCTTTCTTAAACTATCTCTATAACTTTTAATGCCTAAAATATAAGCAGCCTTACCTAAGTCTTTCACTGAGAAACATTTCCTTAACCAAATATTGACTCTCTGTAAGGTTGGAACATCGTTTCCAATGAGCAATATGTCATCAACATATAAAGCTAAGAAGACAATATCACTCTCATTAACCCTTTTGTAAACATAAGGTTCAACTTCATTCTTGATGAAACTAAACTCTTTGATAACTTCATCAAAATGAAGATTCTAGTTTCTTGATGCTTGCTTCAATCTATAAATGGATCTTTGAAGCTTGCACACCTTTTTAGAATTCTTAGAATCGACAAAACCCTTAAGCTGCATCTTGAGTAAGTTTCCATTAAGGAAAGCTATTTTGACATCCATTTGCCATATCTCATAATCATAGTATGCAGCTATAGAAAAAAGAATTCTAATGGATTTGATCATAACTACTGGAGAAAATGTTTCATCACAATTAATTCCATAAACTTGTCGATAACCTTTAGCAACAAGTCTTGCTTTATAAGTGTATACATTTCCATCCATATCAAGTTTTTTCTCGAAAACCCATTTACATCCAATGGTCTTCAAGCCATCAGTCGGATCAATCAAAGTCCAAACTTGATTATCATACATTGATTGCATCTCTACTTTTATGGCCTCTAATCATTTAGTAGATTATGAACTTTTTATAGCTTCTTGATAGGTTGTGTGCTCATTTTGGTCAATGAGCATCACATTATCATCATCAGTAGCGAGAAATCCATATCTCTCGGGCTCATGATGAATCCTACTAGATCTATGTAGTTCTTGTGTTGTTGAAGGCTGCTCATCAACAACTTGTGAGATTGCTCCAACCTTCTCAGGCTCAATGTCATTTTGTGGAACTTGAATTTCTTCAAGTTGTATTTTACTCCTACTGTTTCCTTTGGAAATAAATTTTTTTTCTAAAAAAACACCATTTTGAGCAACAAAACACTTTGTTCCTAGATGGGATGTAAAAGTAATATCCTTTAGTTTCTTTACGATATCCCACAAATAAACATTTTTTAGGTTTGGGTGCCAAATTGTCAGTAGTAGGATAAGCCTCACAACCCCAAATCTTTAGGACAGATAGATTAGGAAATTTTCCATTCCATAATCTTTTCTACAACCTTTGAAGGAATACAGTTTAGTATGAATATTGTGATTTCTAAAGTATAACTCAAAAGGACTTTGGAAGATCAATTTGACTCATTATTGATCAAACCATATTTAATAGAGTTTGATAAAAACACCATTCCATTGAGAAGTTCCTGGAGGAGTCAATTGTGAAACAATTCCTCAATCCTTAAGATGATCATTAAATGCTTGGCTTAAGTATTCACCTCCTCGATCAAATCGAAGGATTTTAATTATCTTGCCAAGCTATTTTTGTGCTTCATTCACATACTCTTTGAACTTTACAAAAGATTCAAATTTATGCTTCATTAGATAGACATCTCCATATCTATTGAAGTCTTTTATAAAATTAATGAAATACAAATAACCTCCTCTAGCTGATATGCTAAAAAGACTACATACATCAGTATGTATAAGGCCTAATAGCTCATTGGCCCTTTCCCCTTTACCTATAAATGGGGCATTTGTCATCTTACCCAGTAAACAAGAATCACATGTCTCAAAAGATCTAAAAGAATGAATGAATCCATCTTGATGGAGTTTTAAGAATCGTTTTGCATTTACATGGCCTAAGAGACAATGCCAGAGATAGGTTAGGCTCAATTCATTAGATTTAACCTTTTTGGTATGTATGTTACAGATGAACTCATTTGCAAGAAGCTCAGTGTATAGTGTTTAAATGCCATCTAATTGACATGCAATGCCATATAAAATGTCATCTTTATAAATTAAAATACTTTTATTCTCAATAGAAAATCTAAACCCATCATTCTCTAAACAAAAAGAAGAAATAATATTCCTACTTATAGTAGGTACATAATAAAAATTCCTAAGCTCTAAAATGAGTCTAGTAGGTAAGGTAAGATCATAGGTCCCCATGGATAAAGCAGCAACTGTTGCTCCATTTCCCATGCATAGGTCAATCTCACCAGCAGTCAATCTTCTATTTCTTTTTATATTTTGCATATTAGTACAAATATGACTTGTACCTCCATCATCCAATACCCAAGATGCAGAAGGAGTAAAATTAACCTCTATAACAAACATACCTAAAGAAGTAGTTGCATTATTCTTCTTCTCTTTCAGCTCTTCCAAATAGAGTTTGTAGCTCCTTTTCCAATGACCAAGTTGATTGCAATGAAAGCAAACTCCCTACTTGGGGGCCTTATTCTTTGCTTTAAGCTAGGGCCTGGGCTTGGGTACTTTACCTCTGCCCTTGCCCGTGCCTTTCTTCTTAAAGCCCTTTCCCTTTTGAACCACAAAAACTTCATGGGTGGTCTTAACCTTTTCGTTGAAGTTCTCTTCGGCAGTCTTCAGCATCCCATGTAGTTCATCAATGGACTTCTCCTTTTTGTGCATATTGTAGTTAAGAACAAACTTATCATATTCATCAGTTAGAGACACTAAAATAAGGTCATTTACTAATTTTTGACTAAGTACACCTAATTTCTCAAGATGATGAATATAACTCTTCATCTTGAGAACATGAGCATTTATAGATATGCCAGGAGTCATCTTCCATGAATTCAATGCCTTAGTGGATCTAAACCTCTCTTGGCATGCTTGCTCTTGAAACATAGATTTTAGTTGAGCAAGCATGCCATAGGCTTCCATTTCCTCTAAATCCTTTTGAAGGTTAGAGATCATGGTGTCTAACATAAGGCATGACACATCCATATAGTCATTGATATGCTTCATGTAAGCATCTTTTTGAGCTTTTGGCGTATATGTTGGTGGTTCCTTAAGGATGGGTTCTTCTGAGACATAAAGCTTTCTTTCTTGTTTGAGAACAATTCTCAAGTTCCTGTACCTTTCTAAGAAGTTTGTTTCATTAAGCTTTTCTTTCTCTAGGATAGATCGCATAGATAGGTTGTTGAACGGAGTGGATGCCATGATCTACAAAGTTATGTAAAGTGTGTTAACATTCTTATTATTAAAAGATATAGGCTCCTGATTGAGCCCAAGTTTATTATATAAATTGGCGACATTTTCGTGACCATTACTACACCTTTTTGGCTCTTATTTCTAGATTTTATGCTTAATTTGACTCTTGAGTGCCTACCTTTATTTTACGTAGTTTGAGACTAAAAATTTGTCAAAAATGAGTATTAATTGTACTAATTAATTTTCTGAGAACAATTCATACTTTAAACTGCCATTTGTTCATTATAGGAGACTAAAGAAGAAGATGTAGAGTCAAGGAATGGAAAGAGTTGAATTCAAGTCAACAAGTCAACAAGTCAACAAGTGCAACAGGAAGTTCGTCGCGACGAAGAGGGTGTCGCTGCAGCGAAGAATGAAGAGTTCCAAGCAAAAACTTTTAAGAAAAGTTAGCCACGACGAAGATTTATTCTGTCGCCGCGGCGAAAGGGGCCAACAAAGCAGTAAAACTTTATGGAAAAGTTCACCGCAGCAAACTTACCTGTCGCCGCAATGAACCTTTGAATACCTGAACCATTTTTCAGAAAGATACCCACTGTGCAACCTGATCCATAACCCATTTTCTTTAAAAACCTACCATTTTAGGTTAAAAAGTAGCCTACACAATATTGAAAGGGACTCTCCGACTCTCTCTAACACTCTCTCACTCTCTAAAAAAAGACCTTCGGACACTGCATCACCCTCTCCTCTCCACTTCACCGTCGACTTCTCCATCGACAACTGCCACCATGGATGCTTCCAGTGGGTTCCTGGTTGACATTCCTCCTAGAGTAATGCTTGGCTAGGCACCTCTTTCCTCTTGAAAAATGTAGCAATAGCTAGAGTTCAATGGGCGTTAAAGGGGAGTAATTCATCCCATCTTTAGCTACATTATTATGGACTCCTAGGTTTAGGATTTATAATTTGTATTTGAATGATCTTGATTAGAGTTTAATCAAGTATTCGATATTTAATGTGTTTTTAGGATTTGTTGATGTAGAATTTTGAGCTTGAATATATGAAGCCTCATATATGTTCATTTGTGATTTGGTTGATTCTCTTTTATCTTCCTAGTTGTGTTTGGTATGGAGATGATTCTAAATTCCAAACGACTTATTGCCTTAGCTTACCCATTACACACACTAGGAGCATTCAACAATGTTTTAATGAATGGAGTTCATTAATTGAAACTTTGGACTTAAAGATTTCTTAAAGGTTTACCATTTGAAACTTAGTGATTCACTCCTGTTAAAATTCATTTCGAACAATGATAGCCAATGCTTGTTTTCAAGAGGATACTATTATTATTTGATTATTGTTTTCATTTTATCGCTTTTCTATTTCAAAAATCCAAAAACACTTTTTATTACATTTTCTCACAATTCTCTTGTTTTAGTTCAAATCTCTAAGGATTGAAAACCCCCGTCTTCCTTGCTAATTTTGTTTGTATAACATGACATATAAGCTAGCTTAGCTCCATTACTTTGGTTCCGATTAAGTGAAACCACCCGAGGTTGCATTCTATACTGCAATCCCTGAAAAAATATTTTAGATTTGGCCTCCGAGGGTAAGAATGAGAAGGCTCGAGCCAGCTCCCACTCAATTTAATAACCCTGTCTTTAAAAGTAGGAAGAAACAAGATCCATTTTTCACTAAGTCCTAAGAAAGCTTTGGCTTAACACTCAAGACTTAGTTATTTAGGTAGAAAACTCTTTTTAATTACATCACATGTAACTCCTGATGGGCTTATGCTTAATTACATCTTGTGTACTACAAATATGTAAAACCCAATCTTATGCCCTAAGCCCAACACCGTTTTGATATCTTAGTTAAGTCCAACCATACTTTACCTATGAATAGCACCATTATTCAAATGTCTTCCCTAAATGATTCTCATATACTTTGCTTTGGCAAACCCACATAAGGATAATCTAGAGAAAATCATTTGTAAAGTTTTATGGAAGGCATATAAACTTAATATTGTCATGAGGGTCGTTCTTAGTACATTATGAAAGTTACTAATCCTATTAATAAGGGTGTTTGTCCTGTATTAGCTCTAATCCTATACTACAACATATTTGAGTATATAAATTAGAAGCATAGAATAAAAATTTACACATTCATATAAATATTCAAATAGTATAAATAAAACATATGTAGAGCCACCCAAAATATATAACATATAACGAAGAATTAGACATCACAAATGGCGGTCCCACTACATAGACTCAGGAAATAGGGCAGTGCCCCAAACCAAAAAATTTAATCCATGGTTTATTAACGAAGAAGTTTTAAATTCTTGAATCCATGTCATATATGGACTCTTCTTCTTCCCCTTCTAGTATCCTTGTCAAACATGGATACTTGTGGTTTCCTATTCTAAACCCATATCCTACATGGCCGAAACCCTAACAACTATCACCTAGGCATCCTCAGCCATAACTTTAGCAACTGTTTAGCCTTCACTGAAGTAAGCTTTGGGAACTAACTTATTTATTGGCTGAAACTCTTTTGACCGAGACAAACATGATTGAAACATCTTCGTGCCTGAACTCTTCCTTTAGCTGAAAAAAGCCCTAGCTGAAAACACATCTTGATGTAATCAACTTCCATGGCTGAAACTTCTCTCTGGCCAAATATTCACATTAGTACCAAGATGATAAACAAATCCAAAAACAACATGCATGAACATAAGTCATATTCCTATCATGCATTCAAATTCGAAAACAACATGTATGAACATAAATCACATCCTTATCATGCATTCAAATTCGAAACTACATGTCATCAAAACATGCATATTTTCGGCTATCCAAAAGCGCAGAACCTAGCTTTGATGCCATTGTTAGATTGCTTATGGCCTAGGAATGCACATTCCACAGTGGAATGGACTATAGAAATTCAGGTCTTGTGCCTTAGTTAATCAAAATTTCACAGCAATAAGTATGTGGAATTACCTCTTGTAGCATGCAGATTAGGTTTCTTTCCAGATATCTTGACACTACAATTTGTGAATGTCCTCTATGGGTATCAACACAAGGATGAATGATCCAGGCAATGGCTAATGTGTGTTAGCACATTCTAAAACATTTTAGAATGCCGCACAGTTTTTCTCTCGAAAAAAGGACGAGGCTAGGGTTTTGTCATGTCACATCTAATGAGACATAAGCTCTCTATTTATAAATAAGCCCTAATCCTAAACCTATTAAGAATAGGGATATCATAATCCTAAACCCATTATGATTATAGAAGCCCAATAAGTTTTAAGTCATATTATATCTCATATAATAAAAGCCCGACAACTGAATTGAATCTATCCTAATAAATATATCCACATAAATTTATTCAGTGCCTAATAAATTAGGCCCAAGAGAATAAGCCTAAATCACATCACTCTCTGTGTACAACCATGTGGGCTCATTCGATGTTAGCAATGGGCTTGATCACACTTTAAGGCCCATGAGTCATAAGTGGCCTCTAGGAAGACATTAAGACTACCAAAATCAAATGAGGATCGATAATCCGATTTAACCTATAACCATGGTTACAAACTCAGTCCCTTTGTAACATGATATCAAGATTAATCATAAGGCATGGTACATGTCATCCTTTGATTAATCATAGTTTCTTGATTCCTAAGTTTACGGACTATAACAAATGACATTGATGACTCCTCGCTAATTCATTTGAGTATGGCCATGTATTTCTTCAAGCAAACTTATCAAGAGGTCAAAATGATATCTCTCTCTCATTTAAGAGAGGTACAAATCCCATCTACGTCATTCACATCCCTCCACATGGTTCATTTAATGTCCAATATAAGACTTCTTATTATCCAGTTAAAAATAACTTAGTCTAATGTCAAAACACTTAATTCCTCATGTAGGGAATCGTGATGGCTTCAGGTCAGAGGATGAAAGTCAAACCATATTGAGAATCACTAATGACATGAAACCATATAGTGTTCTCTTTATGGGCCAGTCCAATATATGTTCTCCAACATATATCTATGTATCTGATTTGATAACTCATATCCATGATCAGTAAAACGTGATCATCAATCATAACACATGCTAGCCTTAATTCATTGTTGTTCCACCAATAATGATCAACCAGGGACAGTTTAGAATAATATTATAATGCTTATGGTTTTACTATCAAGTCACATATTTGATGACATAAGCCTAATACTATTCATAGAATATAAATCACATTACATAAACAATATACATGTATATAAAAAAGAATTCCTTATAATTTATAAATAATAAGTTAGAATGTCAGTACAAAAATCACATATGACCATTAGTCTAGGCATACTATTAGTAGGGTGTTAGTGGCCATCCACTCAAATAATATCCTAGCTTCAATGGAAGACTTCTCACAAAATGCGCTACTGCTTAGTACATCAACAAACTCTTCTCTATCAGTAACAATCCATCATATAAATATTGGTTGAAAAGTTGCTCCATTATGTTATGGTGCGGACAACTAACACATACCTTCTTGAACTACTCCCAATACTCTAAAGAGATTATCCATTATGCTACTTAATGACACATATCTCCTTCTGAATATTTTCCATCTTTGAGGCCGGAAAATATTTCTCTAAAAATTGTCTCTTCATGTCTAACAAAATATTTACACTCCCTACTGGTAAATCAAACAACCAATCTTTCATTTCATCTTTGAGTGAGAATGAGAAGGCTCTTAGCATGATCTACTCATTCGTTACCCAAGGAGGCTTTATGCTCAAACAAACCACATGGAGGTAACATGTTCAAAACTAACATGTTCACATCCTTACCAACAAGACCATCAAAATTGTGCACATCCTCAGGGAAAGATTGGGTAATAAATGAATTAATCCTCGCCAACAAGACCATAAAAGTTGGGAAATAAATGAATTAATCTTGATATTAACTCAAAGGTAACATGTTCAGTAAAATTAGGAAATGTAATATATAAGGGTCTTTGGGTTAAGTCTAGTGCAGCAAATTCTCTTAAATTTTCTTATATTTGCCATAGTTGTTTTAAATTCAGGTTCTAGGTGTACTATTGAAGATGTTCTTGCTTCTCTTCTTAACCTCCATATTGTTCTCTCAAGTTATAATCCTTAAGCCTATGCTCGATATCTCGTTACACGATTTTATCGGTTTGATTCAATTCTTATCTATAAAACAACCTAACTTTTGTTAGCCTAATTTGATGTTATTCACCCGGCTCATACTATTAGGTTATTACTAAATTATTAAGAATAGATATTGAATCACAAATAACTCAATAAAAATCCCAAAGGTGAGTTTAGACAAAAATCGACATTAAAAAAAGCCTATTATCAACATCTATCTTAATTTTATATATCAATAAAACTGAAATAAATTGGAAGATACGCTTAGAATGGACTCATGGAGGCAGCAACTGCAAAAGGCACCTGTTTTGGGAAGTGCTTCACCTCAAGGTTATTCTTTGTGTCTCTCTTCTTTAGTCTCCTTCCCCAAATCTCTTGATATGCTCTCTAGGGTTTCAAACTTTCATTGATGCAAAAAGGCAGCTTCTTTTTTCTTTAATTTACTATTTATTTCTTGGAAGTCCTAGGGCTTATTTAAGTCAAAACAATTCAAAAAATCCCATGAAAGTTTATGTTTTTAGTTGTGTTCTTGCCTGTGAAACACGATCGTGGCCAGCGCCTAATGCTCTATGTGATGATCATGACCAAAAGTGGAATCATGGCTTTGGTCCAGTTGGCTCAGCTCTTTTTGTTAGGATTGATCGATTGGTTATATGTGCTAAGTTTTAAAATTTATAACCTCAATAATATTGTAAGCGCATAGGATGTTTACGTAATACCCAAGGTATCATTCCCACAAGGAGGGTAATCCAATCCTAGAATCTAAGGCTTGACTAAATTCACACTAAACCTAAATAAACAACTATTGAAGAAAATTAATAAATCAAACAATTAATTATGAGAATTAAATATAGAAATATAAATAAGTAGCAAATCAAACAACGTAATCCAAAATCAACCTACAAATTACCAAGTGAGAGAAAGGGGGTTTTAAAATGAAATTAACAAAAACCTAATTGATTATGAAATTACCAAATTATCGACTCTATACAATCCTAGGGTGGATTACTCTCTCTCAAGTTATAATCTTTGGGTGATCCCTCAATTCCTAACTGTCCAAAACCTAAATTAGTTGTAAAATTATCTAATAACCTATCGAGAACCTATGCTTGATGTATCGTTATTCAATCGATTCTATTTAATTCTTTATATATCAAATTACCTAACTCTAATTAGCCCAATTTGATTATTTTCACTCAGTTCACCCTCAATTTATTACCAAGTTATTAGGAATAGAAATTGAATCACAGATAAATCAATAAAATTGCAATCAATCAAACTTCATTAATATTAAGAATAAAATCCCGAAGTTGAGTTTAGATGTAAATTGAGTTTCAAAAACAACCATTCTCAACAAATATCATGATTCCATACATTAATAAAATTGAAATAAAATACAAAGTACTGTCGTAATGGACTCATAGAGGTAACCACTACGAGAAACCACCTGTTCGGGGAAGTACGTCGTGTCAAGCTTTATCCTCGCGTCTCTCTTCATACCCTTCCTCAGTCTTTCAATAACTCTCTAGGTTTTTTTGGGATGTGGCTGGTGTTAAGGCTCTCTAAGGCTCTATTCTAGACTACTACAATTGTCTCTTAATGATTTATTTATACTTTTGAACCCTAGGATTAATCTAGGGTCGAAACGGTCCAAATTGTCTTATGACACTTAAGTTTTTGTGTTAGCCTGACGTAGGTCACGATCATGGCCCTACCTACTATGATCGTGGCCCAAAGTGAATGATTTTGGCTTAGATCAAAGCTCTCCATCACGACCTTGCCCAAAGTGCACGACAGTGGCATGGGTGCTACAGGCTCATCCCTTTTTGTCACAATCGTGGCCTATTGTGCCACTATCATGGGCCAAATTTTCAACCCGAAAGTCCTCAAAACTTCTGCATTCTTCACCGTTTACCCTTAAATACTAAATAAAACATCAAGGTACCTTAAAAAAAATAACGTTTAAGCTCAATGACTTATACTAACCTATAAAAACAATTAAACTCATAAACTGACACAATTAACACATAAACACACACTCAACACTCAAATTAACACTAAATACATAACAAATTAAACCCTAAAATACAATGCAAAACACAACTATCAAAATCAGCATAGTTAAATGTTTGCTTGTCCTTAAGTAAACAAAATAACAAACATAAAACACACAATGCAAAAATGAGGCATTAAATTTAACTTCATGAAATAAATTTAATCTTGAACACAATTTGACAAGTTATATCTAATCATTAACAAGCAAAATCTATGTCTGAGGGCTTTAAACTAAACATATAAATCGAGATCTAGGTGTTAATTCATTTACCCTTTTTAATTGTACACATACATTAATAATTCTTTGGTCTTTCAAACCCTATAATTGTTCCTAAGTATATTATCATGAAAAGTCAAGCTATTTACAAGTCTGGTAGATTTTTATTATAGAAGTCATTTTTTTCTTTTTTTTTTAATTTGTGAACATAGACTTAATCTTTTTATGTGGTGGCAAACATTGGTAATGAATGTCGATCTGGTTACTTAACTAAGTCATGTTTTTATTAATTTGCTTAGTTGAAATTTCATTATAACCTTTTGACAGAAAGACACACATTTGTGATGTGTGTCGATCCGGTTACTTAGCTAGATCACATTTTCAACTGGCTACTAGCTTTATTCATAACTCAAAGGCCAGCGAAATAGTTATTTATTAGCAAAACCTAAAAAAAATTTCTGCATTTATTACCTACCTTGTTGTTTTAGCTATTCATTTCTATGAAAAAATACTAGTAAAACTACTTAAGTTGAAAGGCCTCATATTGTGAATGAATGCAACAATCTAGAGGGTGCAAAACTTACACTCTGTCCTAATTAAATTGTATATTTATCTAAAGAACCCTAACTCATTAGTTTTCAAGCTAATGATTATTTAGAACCTAATAGTCTATGTTCAAAATTAAATAAATTTCAATCGATCTAAATCATTGACACCTACGATGCAACCTAATAACTGTCATATAGTATGCAAAATCATATGGAAGAGCAAAACATCGAGTCCCTCCTCACACTTGAATAGCACATTGCCATCAATGCGAGAAGGAAACATAAACCACATAAGATAAGAAAAGACAGAATTAAAGTAACATAAAATAATTAAAAATAAACATAAAAATAAAATAGAACTGAAGGGTAATTTGGGAAAGAAAAATTTGGGTTAGGTATAAATCCTATAGAGATGGAGATGGAGATGGTGTCAAAGGTTGCAATTGAATGCCCTGAGACTCAAAATATCAATGGATCCATTGGATATCCCAACTCTGATGTCATTGTGTTTGTGCAATCTCCGCAAGTGTCTTATTGGTTTTAGAGATTGCCTCCAAAACGTTCATCCAACCTAGTTCTTCCTCCTTCTCTTCCTCATATTCGTCACTGTACTCTTCTGCCTATCATGGTGGTGTCAAACTTGAGCTTGCCTAACTCGCCCTAATCTTGAAATGAGTCTTCAGACTAATGTCCCTAAGTTCCATGTTGTGGGAGTTAAGGATTTCAGCTAGCCATAAATAGTGGTGGTTGAGAAATTTAGGTAGGTGAACAGTTAGTCCACTCCGTTCCACCCCAGTGTGGACACTCTATACCCTTTCCTAGACTATTGCTTCTTTTGTGCGGAGCTACAACAATAGCTTGTAGCTCATGTGTAGATGTGCATACTAGAATACTGTGGTCCTTACATCACGATATAAAAAGTTCTTTTGTTGAAAACTTATTGCTTTCCGACTTGTTAAAAACTAGCTGACACTTGAATCTGTGCAGCAGTAATTGCTCATGGTACCTTATAATGTTGTTATGAGAATTCTTAGCGTGAAATAGCTCAATTCCAGTAAGTTCATTCCAATATTGAGAAAGATCAAAATCCTCACGTTGATCGATGATGGACTTAGGGAATCCACACATCTCGCACATGAGTTCTACATGCAATTGGTACGCCCTTCCTCTCAATTAAGTCACAATTCCTTGGGTTTCTTAGAATCATAACTTAGTAAACTGAAGAATTCTAGTGTAAGCTTCTGCTAAACAAGAAATTGGAATTGGGCCCATTGGATTCTCTAAGATAGGTTTTCAACCTTCTGACACAACTCTAGCTTGACGAATATGTCAAAATCAAAGGATTTTTTAATTGAAATTTGTCTAGCATTCAAGAACTAGAAATGAGTACCTTCCTCCTCTGTGTAGATCAGGAAGGTTGCACCAAAGTTTGCTGCTCAGTTTCTTCTCCTAGGTCCTGTAACTTGCTATCGTCTATATGGTCTCAGTAGGCTAATTTAACGCACAACATAATTGGGTAGAATTAGGAAGGTTGAAATTTTTTATGATAGGTGAGAGTATTTGTAGGTTTGAATTCTAGAGAGATAAAGTAAAAATGAATGTGAACTTCAGTTGGAACTAAATATACAAATGGTGAAAAGGGTAAAATGGTAAATTTTCATTTAAAAATTGCATCCTCTCTTTTCATGGCCTACGATGTACCACCATTTCTCGCACTTTTTCTTCTTTCCCCAATCTTTTCACTTTCACTACTTAGTTCTTTTGTGGCCCTTTTCACCTGTCTTTTCATGCTTAAACAATCATCACAATAATTCCAAAATCCTATTCCTTTCACTATTTTATTTGAAACAACAAAATAAGAAACCTAACTACGAAATTCAAATGTTCTATCAAAAACAATCAAAGGTAATAATTTTTTATAGATCGCCTGTTATGTAGTGTTGCTTTTAACATTGATAGCTGAACGTCCTATCTTTGGGAACTCAGCAAGGATCAATTACGAGAGGCTTGCTTCCACCCTTTTCACTCACCTTTAGTTTGGTAGCTTGTAGATAAGACATAAATTGCAAAATAATCAAAAGAACACTATTAATAACATTATAGACTAATTTAGCTTAATAATGTCCTTTTTTCTAATGAACTATCAACATAACAGGAAATGACAAATCTCCTCAAATCTTCCGTTAAATCTGACAGTTTGTCCTGCACGAAGGTGAATTGCTCTACTTCTTCCTTCATCACCTTCGACTCCTCTAGTTCTTCTACTTCACCAATAGCAACTTTCATAGCTTCATCAAATTCAGTGGTTGTCGACATCTGTTCTTCACCCTCTTGTTTTCAGAAGATTCAAACACATCTATTATCCTGAATGAGCTATTAACCTTCAGATTCTTAAATGCATCATTCATGTTGAATATCTCTTGATCACCTTCAATCCTAATGATAATTTCTTTGTATGGACATCTACCTAAGATTTTTCGATGTTCAAACATGGTTTACTAAGCTCTAGTAGATAGTATAAAGGGTTTCCATCCTTTTCTTCATATGCTTTGTTAATTTCTTGGTCTTCTATAAGGTAGGGTTCAATATGGTTTCCCCCTAGTTCTTTTAGCTTTTCCTTATTCCTAAGTGTGATAGCCTGACATGGCTCTATTGAATTTACTTTTATACTACATAGATAATTTTTCACACTTTAAATACGAAATTCCCTAAAAAGCTGGCCTATTCGAACCTCTAGATTGTGAATAGAAGATGCATAGTTTTCTGGTACTTACTCAAACTTATTTTCCATTCTCTTCTGGTTCTCCTCCATCTCTGTGAGCTTATCTATGATTTTGTCTAGCTTGGAATCCCATTAACTAGATTCATCATATTGGAATTCAACTATGTGTTGATGTCCTAAATGAGTCCCTACATTGTTGGACCAACAGAATTAGGGGTGGTTCTACCAACTCGAAGTGTACGGGATCTTAAAAGGATAATGATTTTTCCAACCAAATTCGGGCTCATTGAATTCAGCAAGTTTCCCTTGTTCCCTATAATATACATCCTTTATGATCGTTCTTTTAACCTCTTCTTAGCATCTAACTCTTTAGATGTCCCATTCTCACTATAGGATGTCTCACGATTTGTCTCTACTTTACACTCCAAACTCTTTCTCTAACTTTTTTCTTTTTTAATTAAAAACAAATGAAAGTGAAAGCCTTCTCTAATCACTTCCTTTACAACAACACTAAAAACTTGATCGACTAGTTACGTTTGTTAAGTATTAAAATTTATAACCTCGATAATACTGTAAACACATGAGTCGTTTATGTAGTAACTAAGGTATCGCCCCCATAAGGAGGGTAATCTAATCCTAGAATCTAAGGCTTAACTAAATTCACAATAAACCTAAATGAATAAATAACTCAGAAAATAAATTAATCAAACAATCAATTATGAGATTTAAAATTCAGAAATATAAACAAGTGGCAAATCGCATAAGCCAATCCAAAATTAACCTAGAAATTACCAACTGAGAGAAAGGAGGTTTTAATCCGAAATTAACGAAAACCTAATTGATTATGAAATTACCGAATTATCAGGTGTAGATGGTCCTTGGGTGGATGACTCTCTCTCGAGTTATAATCTTTAACCCTAATGTATAATCCCTAATTTAAATAATGGAATTGTGATCTCTCGATTCTAACTAACCTAAAACCTAAATTGATTCTAAAATTGTCTAATAACCTACTAGGAACCTATGCTCGATCTCTCATTACATGATTCTACCGATTCGATTATTTTCATTTAGTTCACCCACTTAGTTTATTACCAAATTATTAAGAGCAGAAATTGAATCACCTATAAATCAAAAAAACATAGTCAGTCAAAATTCCTTAATATCAAGAATAAAATCCTGAAGGTGAGTTCAGACGTAAATCAACATTCGAAAACAACTATTCTCAACGAATATCGCAATTTCATACATCAATAAAATTAAAAATAAAACAGAAAATGCTGTCAGATTGGACTTATGGATGCCGCCAATGCTGGAAACCACCTATTCCAGGTAGTACGGTGTGTCAACCATCAACTCCTTGTCTCTCTTCCTTCGTCTCCTTCCTCAATCTTTCAATAACTCTCTAGGTTTTTTAGGAATGTGACTGAAGTGAAGGCTCTCCAAGGCTCTCTTCCGGCCTACTAGATCTGTCTCCTAATGATGTATTTATAGTTTGGAAGTCTTAAGGTTAATCTGGGGTCGAAACACTCCAAAAAGTCTTACAAAACTCAAGTTTTTTGTGTTAGCTCGACACAAGTCATGATCGAGGACAAAAGTGTAGGATTGTGGCTTGGACCAAAGCTCTCTGTCATGACTATGCCCAAAGTGTACAATCATGGCCTCGGTGCTATTGGCTCGTCCCTTTCTGTCATGATCGCTGCCCATTATGCCACAATCATGGGCTATATTTTCAGCTTGAAACTCCTCGAAACTTCTCTTTTCTTTACCAGTTACCCTGAAACACTAACAAACACATCAAAGTACCTCAAAAATATAATATTTCAGCTCAACAACTCATTATAATCTTTAACACATAAACACACACTAAACACTCAAATTAACACTAAATTCCTACAAAATTAACTAAAACATAATGCAAATCACAGCTATCAATGTTTATGAACCATGGTTTTGGCCCGAAACTCTTCTAAACTTCTTTATTTTTTTTCGTTCACCCTAAAACACTAACAAACAAATCAAGGTACCTAAAAAATATGACATTTAAGCTCAAAGACTCATATTAACCCATAAAAAACACTTAAATAGATAAATTATCGCAATCCTAACCCAAATACACACTAAACACTCATTTTAAGACTAAATACATAACAAATTAAACCTTAAAATACGATGCAATTCACAACTATCAACATCCCCACACTTAAACATTTGCGTTTGCTTGTCCTCAAGCAAACAACACAAAGAACATATAACAGATAATGCAATAAGGAGGCAACAGATCAACTTTATGAAATAAATTTAATCTTGAACACAATCATTCAAGTTACATTGAACCATTAGCATGAAAAGTCTGTGTCTGGGGGCTTTAAACTAAATATACAACTTAATCGAAATGCAAGTGTTAATTTGTTTACCCTTTTCAATTGCATACGCTCATTTATATTTCTTTGGGCCTTCATACTTGTAACTATTCCTTAGTATATTTTCATGAAAGGTCAAGCTTATTACAAGTCTGGTAAGTTATTAAGAAAACACATTTTCATTAATTTATTATTAATATTATTATTTATTGGACATAGGCTTATTCTTTTTACTCATAGGCAAACATTAGCAATGAATGAGAATCTGGTTACTCAACTAAATCATATTTATTATTAAATTGCTTCATTGAAACGTCATTATAGCTTTTTGACGTGAAGGAAAACATTTGTGATGTGTATCGATTTGGTTACTTGGCTATGATCATGTTTTCAGCTAGCTACTAGCTTTAATCATATCTCGATGGTTAGCAGAATAGTGATTTATTAATCAAGACATACAATTTTTTTCCCCTAAAATTAACTACCTTGTTCTTTTTAGCTACTCGTTTATATGAAAAATAATAGTTAAGCTACTTAAATTGAAAAGGCCTCAAATTATGAATGAATCTGACAATCTGGAGGGTACTAAACTTACACTAATTTAGTAGTATAATTATCCAAAGGTCGTTAATTTTGTGAGCTAATGATTATCCATAACCTAATAGACTATGTTAAAAATTAAATAAATTTCACTCCATCTAAACCATTCACACATTCAAACAACTCATAAAATGCAACCTAATAACTATTATATAATATGAAAAATCATATTCAAAAGCAAAACACATAATCCCTCCCCACACTTGAGAAACATATTATCCTCAATGTGAGAAGGAAACACACAACACATAAAAGACAAGAAAAAACAAATTTTAAAATAAACAATAATTAAGGAAAAAACATTAAAAAAATTAGAACTGAAAACTAATTTGAACAGAAAAAATTGGGTTCGACATAGATCTCATGGAGATGGAGGTGTTTATGGTCCCCTAATAGTCAACATAAAATACTAACATTATATTGAAAACAAATCTAACTACACCTAGCATTAGCAAACAAACTTCTAAATGCGCTAGTTTATAGTCCTCAGCTTGACCTTGCATTTGAGAAAGCATCTTAATTATTCGGCGACAAGGAAATCACTTCCTTATCTTTGGGAATTGCTCCTCCAAAATACCACTTGCAGTAATGCCAACTGATCTTAAAAGTTTCCTTGTTAGTGTTTCATGTTTGAGGGCTCCATGATCAAAAACCAGAATGACCGTAATTGGTCCACTCCATCTAGACTTTAACTACCCTAGAAAAAGTCTCAACCATGAATTATACAACAAAACATTATCTCCTAATTTTATTTTCTTTTGCTTAAGATGAGCATCGTGCCATTTCTTAACCTTTTCTTTGTAGAGCTTGTCATTTTCGTAAGCATTAAAATGAAACTCTTCAAGTTCGTCCAGTTATGAAGTCTCTTTTCACTAGCTTGTTTCCAATCAAAATTTAATGCTCTAATTGCCCTGTATGCTCTATGTTCTAATTCAATTGGCATATGAGAAGCTTACTACACAAGCCTATAAGGAGTTATTCAAATAGGTGTTTTAAAAGCTATCCTATAAGCTCATAAGGCATCATCTAGCTTTATTTCCCAATCCTTTCTGGAGTTGTTTGTGGTCTTTTCAAGAATTAGTTTCAGCTCCCTGTTAACAACTTCCACTTGGCCATTGATCTATAGATGGTAAGGTGTAGCAACTCAGTGGTGGATTCCATATATTTTTAACAGGGCATTAAAAGATCTGTTGCAAAAATGTGCGCCTCCATCACTTATTACTGTACATGGCACTCCAAACCAGTGAAATAGCTATTTAATGAATTTTTGCACTAGCTTCCCATCATTGGTTGAAGATGCTATTGATTTGGCTCAACATGAAACATAATTAACCCCCATTAAGATATATATGGTCCCCATTGAAGATGAAAATGACACACAAAATCAATGCCCCAAACATCGAAGACTTCTACTCTTTGAATGTTAGGTAACTTGATTACTTTTGGATAATAGGAAATAGAAACAATGCTCATAAGGAGTCCTATTGAAACAAAGAAATATAGGCCTGCCTACCATCCACACCAGAATAAAATGAGTTTTTAAAAAAACTTGCTAGTAGAGGAAGACCTCCTAGGGGTAAGAGTGATTGAGCCCAAGTTTATAACATAAATTTGTGACATTTTCATGGCCTTTACTATACTTTTTGACCCCTAACTCTAACTTTTATGCATAAACTGATTCTTGAGTGTGTGCTTTTATTTTATGTAGTTTGAAGGTGAAAAGTGCTTCAAATTAAGATTAAATGCACTAATCAATTTTCTAAGAACAACTGATACTGCAAATTACCATCTTTTTGTCGTAGGAAACTCAAGGAAAAAGAAAAAAAGGAATGAGAGAAGGCTGAAGTGAAGTCAATGCAACAAAAGTTTGCCGCAACGACAGCGAAGTTGATCTATCACTGCGGTGAAAAATGATGGATCTAGGCTGAACTTTCAGGAAAAGTTCGCCACAGTGAAGAGTAATTCTTTCTCCGCAGAGAAGTAACCAGTGAAGAACGAATCCTTTCAGGAAAAGTTGACCACAGTGGACCTTCAAAAACTCGAACTATTTTTGGGAAAATCACACTTTGTGCTACCCGACCTGGCATCATTTGTTTTAAAACCTACTAAATTAGGTTGTAGCTGGCACCATATAGAAAAGGAGATGACAAAAAAATCACTATCTACTGCTGCTGCAATGGATGCTCTTGGTAGGGTTCCAGTTGTGAGTTCTCCCAAAGCAATGCTTGGCTAAGCATCAGTTCCTCTTGAAGATGTAGCAATG